>LOEQ01006182.1:59451-73603 GCA_001685075.1 Bramus lutescens | reverse complement strand
ACACACACACACACACCATACACCACATACACACACACACACACTTTTAAAAAGTATACATTAGAAAAGGTTTGCATGTAGTATGTGAGTGTGAATGTGTGTGTAAAAATCATAAATAGGTCAAAGGTGAAGACTTGTCTGCCAAGTCCTTGTTGTTATTAAATTCCGTTTTTAATCCACCTTCAGAAAACATCTGAAGCTTACTGAGTCAGTTCAGATCAGAAGGACTGAAGTTTTACCTCTAAAAGTAACTCTAGGATCAGCCTGATAGGCAGGTGACATTGGTAGGAGTCCAGAAGTACAGACAGCTCATTTCCTCCTCAAATCCGCCAAGTAAAGAAAAGCAGAAAGTTCACAGCCGAGGAAAGGCCTCTTCAGATTGTAGATCATATAGACTTCATGCTTCAACCTCCTGGGTCCTCGTTTCCCCCATTTCAGGCTACACAATATCTTCATCGGTTCCCCAGGGGGCACTGCTTGGCCTCTTTGCCTATTAAAGGGAGAGGAGGGATAAAAAGGCTTTTACCACGGGGTGTTGGTAAATTAATTAGCATTGTGTGTTCCATTAAGATCCTCAAGCGTTATATAATTGAAATATATATGGAAGCCTTTTGCTTTTTTTCAACTTAAGAAATAAATATATCAAATGTTTTTGTATTTCAAGTACTATGAATATAAGAATGTTTTCCTACTGGGCAGTGGTGACCCAGGCTTCTAATCCCAGCACAGGTAGGCAGAGGCATTGGCTCTCTGAGTTCCTCTCTGAGTTCAAGGCCAGCCTGATTTACAGAGTGAGTTCCAGGTTATATACTTAAGAACACCTCAAATTAGTAAACTTAAATAACCTTAATATTTAAGTTAAACAGAATTGCAATTCTGATTATCACTTTAAATAACAATGATATACTTTCTTACATCTTGTGGCAACTGATCAGAAAACATAATGACAATTTAAAACTTTTATAATCAGGCATTGCTCTATACTATACTACCATTTTTTTTTCAAGTGTTAGCAGTTGAGCCTTAGGCCTTATGCATATATACTTGGCAAGCACCTTTCTAATGTAGCTACACTCCCAAACCATGTTTTTTATTTTTTTTTAATATACAGGAAAGCAAGCCTGCAATTACTTATGATGTAGACCTGGATAGCCTCCAAGTTGTGGTAAGCCTCCTCTCTCTGCCTCAGGGGGGCTGGCATGTACTACCATGCCTAGAAATTACTGCTTTTTTAATAATGAGTCTAATTCACAGTCTAGATGTATAAGATTTGGTCCACACATCTCACCTTTACATAAATTACCTATTTTAGAAACAGTCTGTCTTTAAAGTATAGAGAGACTCAAGGATTTGAATAGCAAATTCAAACAAATCTAACCCAAGCTGATAGCTCTCTTTGTCCTTAATATCAACTCATGTTCTTCTGTTTACCGTTCACTTACTGCTCAGTGGTGAAGACCACGTAGCTAGTTCATAACACTAACCTATGTTGGTGAATATCAAACCTCCCAACATAGCGGTACAGGATGCTGTTAGACTGGAAATACACAATTAATTGAGTTTTGTCTCCCCGAACACAGGGCTATATTGCACTTGATTATAACATGTTTTTCTCCAGACAGTGAATCAGTTCAACTTGTCTTAAACTTGGTAGAAGGGAGTAAGAACACAAAATACCTTGCTTTATGACAATAACAAAAAGTGAAAAGCTATTTTCTTTTGCATGCCTTGTAAGAGTAACTTGGAATTTAATCTCTGTACTCAATTATGGCATGGCAGGTACAAGCACCAAATAGGCCCCCGGGACTGTGTCCCAGCTGGGAAGCTCACTCCTGCTCCTGAGACTCTAGCACCACAAACAGAAAACACCCTGCGAAGGTTCCCGGGGGACTGAATTCAGAGCTTTTGTCTGACTGCTGAAAAACATAATAATTCTCCCACAGTTCCCTTGGGATTACCACCTAGGGAATCACACACAACACAAACCAACCCAATTGAATAACAGGTTAACCAGATGACAAAGGAAAAGATAGTCCCATGAAGTTGCTGGTTTTTCAACTTCTGTTTGGGTTTAGTTTGTTAACAAGTTAGTTAAGTGCCCCAGGCCTGGCACATTGACTAAGGCAAGTGGCTATTCCCTGCTGCTTGAGAAGCTCCGGCAGGAAAATTTCAAGCTTATGGTTCTCCAGGTCAACTTAATGAGGTCCTGTCTAAAAATAAGAGGTAAAACACCAGAATAGGATGTGGTCTGATGGCAGAATGTTTGCCTTAGCATGCACGAGGCCCTTGGTTGAAAACTGAGTTCAGTACTCAGTAGTCAAACGAAAAAGAGACAAGGGAGGCAAAAAAAAAAAAGGAAAAAGAAAAGGATTTGGGCCAATAAGAATGCCTGCCATTGTGGCAAGTGCCCTAAATTTGATCCCTAAGACCTGCTTGGTAGGAAAAAAGAAATGGCTCCTGTCTCTTGGGCCTACATACACATGTGCTGTGACATGCAACCCACCCCACCCCCATTCTCATGTGCTGTGACGTGCAACCCACTCCACCCCCATTCTCATGTGCTGTGACGTGCAACCCACCCCACCCCCATTCTCATGTGCTGTGACGTGCAACCCACCCTACCCCCATTCTCATGTGCTGTGACGTGCAACCCACCCCACCCCCATTCTCATGTGCTGTGACATGTGACCCACTCCCACCCCATTAAGTAAGGAAAAAAATAGAGAAATGGATTAATTATTATTTCAGACTTTATTACAATTTACACTTTAGGAAAAAGCATTTAGACAGAATTAATATAAGTGCAAGTAGTAAAAAAGTCAGTAAACATCTGCTAAGTGCTTTCCTGAGTATCTATGGAATTTGCTAAATTATGAATCCAAATTATGAATTAATATTTTATTTTTTCAGCCTTTTCCCTTTAGAGTAGGCATTTACATTTTTAAAAATTATTTTATGTATATGGTTATTGTGGTTGCATGCATGTCTGTGTACTACATTTGTGCCTGGTGCCCAAAGAGACCAGAAAAGGATCCCCTAGAACTGCAGTTGCAGAAAGTTGTGAGCCACCATGTGAATACTGGGAACTGAGCCCAGGTCCTGCCTAAGAGTAGCAAGTGTTCTTAACCACTGAGCCATCTTTCCAGCCCCTAGAGTGGAAAGTTTTACACTAATTCTATCTAAAAAACATCTGTAGGTCAGGGAGATGGCTCAGGAATAAGATCACTGTCAGCTTTACACAAACCTAGGCACATCTGGGAAGAGGGACTCTCGGTTGAGGAAATGCCCCCATCAGATTGGCCTGTGGGCAAGTCTATGAGGCATTGACTTGATTATTGATGATGTGTGAGGGCCCAGAGCACTGCGGATGGTGCCACCCCTTGGCAGGCGGCCCTAAGCTGTGTAATAAAGTGGGCTGAGCAAGCTATGAGAGACAAGGCAGTAGGGAGCATTCCTCTATGAACTCTTGCTTCAGTTCCTGCCTTGAGTTCCTGCCCTGAATTCCTTCAGTGGTGGACTGTGAGCTGAGATTTGTAACATGAAATAGACTCTTTCCTCCCCAACTTGCCTTCGATAATGGTGTTTTGTCACAGCGACAGAAACCCTAAGACAGGCATCTGCTTCCAAGAACGATGACCTGCGTTCCATTCCCAGGACCCTTATGGAGAAAACTGACTTAATCAGGTTGTCCCCTGACCTCCTCACAAGCACCTTGGTACACAAGTGCAGGAGTACATGCACACACACACACACACACACACACACACACACTTTCATGAAATAAAATAAAACTTTCAAAATATTCAATTTACATAGAAATACTTTTAATTTTTTTATTTTGTAAACACAATACAGTCCCTGAGCTTAAAATTTTAAGTAAACCAATAAAAGAAGGATTTGCGAGGTAAATGTGGAGCAGAGCTAGAACTGACCCATTGGTTACAGTACACCTTCTTTCCCTGATAAATCAGAGGAATTACAGGGCAGCAGATAAAAGAGGTACCCCATCTAAGTGCATGCTGATGGAATAGCTCCTGTCATAAGAAAGCATCTTAAGCTATCTAGCGTTAGTAATAAAGAATGAGGAAATATTATTTACATGCAAACACTATTTTTAATTTCTTTAACATTGTGTGGGTGTGCACATGTGGGTGGGTCCACATGCATGAGGGTCAAAGGACAACCTGCGGGAGTCTGAGTGCCTAGGATATCATTCAGGTTGTCAGGCCTGGGAGCAAGTGTCCTTACCTGCTAAATCTCGTCACAGACCCTTAAACACTGTTTTTGACATGCTAAAATAATGAACTGAATTTATAACAACTGAAAATAAACCAACAATTTATATAAACCTATTTCAGAGTTGAAGCCTCTTGGCTAATTCAAAAGCATAGCTTTCCCATTGTGAATAAAATCACTAGATTTCCTTAGTTTACCCGGTTACATAATTGAATCTGTCACTCATAAACAGACAGGTCTATTGCTTCACAGTTCTGGATCTGTGGGTTTGTGCTGCTTTTTCCCCGTGGAGGCTAAAAGCTTTCATAGTGGTTTATTCTTCCCCAACCCTCTGCCCCTCTGCCTTCCTTCCTTCCTTCCTTTGTCATCCCTCCTTTTCTTTTCTTCTTTTATTTATTTATTTATTTTTGGTAAGAGTGGGTTGAAAACTATTAAAGGGAACTAAATGTGAACACAGATGCAGGTTCTAGGACTTATTGTTGGCTGAGCACCCCATAAAGAGAATACAAGCATGTAATGACTTTTTGGCATCCTCTGTACTCCAAGCCATATGCTTTCTATGCAAGGGAGCTGATTTCCCACACACAGAACCCACCCTGGTTTTAGACAGAGCTCAGCATGCACAGGACACACGGGGGTGTAGTTCAGGAGGAGAACAGGGTAGCAGGCAGAAAGAACGTGGGTGAGTTAATAGTCACATCTATGAGTTGATTCCAATGCCACCTTCTGCTGGTGTCCTGCAGTAATTACTTCGGCTGCTGCCAAACCAGAAGACTTTTTATAGGGTGTTTATGGGAAATGTAAGATGTTCTGTCTTTAAGCTTTCAAAAATGTGCAATAAGGGCTTCAATAACCAGGCACAGTCTGCCTCTGCCTTCTTGAGTTTACAGTGTCTAGCAAGTGACTGTCACCTCAGGGGACTGTGAACTCTGGACAGGCTCATAAACTAACATGCATCTAAAATCAAGTACATGCTCAATGCTTCATCTTGTGCTCAGAAATGATCCCTTACTTAACAATGGCGCCACCTGAAAGGGTTTTAGGTTTGTTTTTGCAGACGACATGAGAAAGTAAGGCTGAGCCCTGAATGCCCAGAATAAGGAACAGAATCCCCAGTGGGGCTTCTTTGTCTGGCTCGCTCCATAACTAGGAAGAAGGCTCAGCACCCTCCTGCAGAGGCAATTTTGCTTTGAATTGTGTGATCATTTCCCTGAGACTCCACACTCATTTCTAACAGCGATTAATCAGTTACCCACAATTAAAATGCATTTAAAGGCAGGAGAGACGGTTCGGCAGATAGGAGCACTTGTTGTTTTGCAAAGGATGGAGGTTCAGTTCCCAGAAACTACATGATGGCTCAAAATCACCCATAACTGCAGGTCAGACACCTCTTCTGAACTCCTCTGGCTCCAGGCAGCCTCTTAGCGCATGGACATAACATTCAGACAAAACTATTATATATATAAAGATAAAATGAATAATTCTAAAATTAAAAAAACACACACACATTTAATTCTATCACAGAGAGCTTAGTTTCCAGATTGGTTAGTTAGGCTGCATATTTGATTTTTAAATTTATTTTTGACAGTGTACATTAAGTAAATAAAGACAACAAAGCCTTTAAATGCCTCCAATGTTTGCATGACATTTTGGCATGTTCTCTATTTCTTTCACGGTGCTGCGGATCAAATTCAAGCACACACCAAATTAATATTTTTGAACATTTTCAAGTTCCCCCACATCCCTATTTCTCTAACAGTCTGTGCCTAGTACATTATTTCTATGCCAAAGAATCTCATCAAAAATCAGAATCTAATATACTAACGGCTTTTATTCTTTTAAAACAAACTGTTCTGGGAAGGGTTCTATTAGGTACATCAGTGGAAATAAGAATCCTTCGAAACTGCAGGGGACTTCCTTGAATGCAGTCTTTGAAGGCTTTATCTTGTGTCCAGGGATATAAGTAACCTGGGATTAAGGGGTATTTGATATGGGTTTTTACCTTATAAAATCATTTTGTTCTTGCAATGTTTTTAGACCAAATATCTCTTATTATTTTATAATTTCATACATACAAATAATGTATTTTGATCATGTCCACCCCAAACTCACCCCATTTCACTTTACTCAGGAACCCCAAAGACATCATCCCTCTTCCTACTTTATATTTTACTTTTTGAGTTGTTATTTGAAGTTATTTTCTTGCTTTTTTGGGGAAACTACAGAGTCTAATTAGCACTGGCTGTTTGAATCCTGACTGATCATGATGGTTTGACCTTATGCTGCTAACCATAGCTGCAGTGTGTTTGTGGGTTCAATGGTTAGGTCATGCCCAGAGGACAGCATTTCACAGCATGGGTCCCTAGCCTCCAGCTCTTAACATTGTTTCTACCCGGAATTCCATAATGTTCCCTGAGCTTTGGGGTGGTGGGGGGGATGGATGTAGATGTGATACTGTGATAAGTGTCTCAGTTAGGACAAGTCTTTATTAGCCACTTATTCTCAGCACTTTGACTGGTTATGAGTCACCTCTGGCCACTAGGCAGAGACGTTTCTCTGGCTAATACTAAGGGTAGTACTAATCTACATATATATATAATAAAATCATAAATATTTAGAAAGCAATTTGATAACATGTCTATTTAACAAGACAACAGTCATGGATTTCCCTCCCCGGTCCTATGACCTCCCTAGCCATGGACTTTTGATCAGGTTTATAATACCAAGCACAAATTCCCTCCTATGGAGTGGCCCTGCAATCCAAAGAGAAAGTTGTTCTTCCACCGATAACTGTCATGCCTCTACTGTACTCCTGTGCCTATCTTGCCTAGAAGGTCAGTATTATAGCATTTAGGCCTTGCTACAGGGTAATATTGACTTGTTGGTGATTTTTCCCCTCCAGTGGCCTACATAGCACCTTCGAGAACTGTGAATGCTAGCTAACGGAAAGGAAGTTTTCAGACTAGCTCCAGTTTGGTTGCTCTATGTCCTGTAGCTGATGTGTTGTTTCCTACAGCAGTAGAATCTTACCGTCTACTTATGGCTCACAGGTATGAGCAATAGAATAGGCTATGTTATTGTGTAGGCCTCTGGGGACCTCCACGAGTAATGACCAGTAGAGAGGTATCACAAGCCTGGCACTGAGGTGTTCATTTAATGATTCATATCTTCTTGATATGAATGTTCACCAGTATAGGATTGAACAATATTCTGTGTGTGTGTGTGTGTGTGTGTGTGTGTGTGTGTGTGTGTATGTGTTTTGCTCTGTCTCTACTGAACAGCACAGAGAGCATCACATGGGGAAGGAAGGAGATACTGTTTTACAGAAACCTTTAACAGGATTTTAAAAGGGATTAAGTCGCTGGCTTCTACTGATCCCTGCTGACCCAGACACAAACATCTTTGCTGAAAGCTAATAACCCCTAAATGCTTTCTTCAACCTTTAGATTAAATTTTTAAAAAGTTGATTCCAACTTCTGTAATTTGCTACTTTCAGCAAATGATAGTTGTATATTATCTGATGAGGGCATGGAAGAATACATAAATTCTAGCTGGTCTTAATAATAAAAACCTGAAGTCAGATATCAGGATAAATTCGGAAAGATCAGAGAGACAGAGGAGCAAGTCACAGCCACCTCTTACCTCACCAGTTTCTCAGCCAAAAAGGGGCCAAGCTCCCATCTCTACCCTCCCTTATCACTTCCTCTCTCTCGGCCTATTTCCTCCTCCCAGGTGCTAGGATTAAAGGTGTGGGCCACCATTGCCTGGGCTCTGTGGTTAACTAGTGGCTAGCTCCACACTCTGATCTCCAGACAGGCTTTATTTGTTAATGTGCAAACAAAGTAATCACCACAGAAGAGTATATAATTTAAGTCCACCTCGATGCAAAAGTTGATTACTTGGGAAGTAAGGTTGACTGTTACATTGTTCTCCTAAAGACAGGATAAACAAACAGCCTGACTCCGCAGAAGGAGAGCAGTCTGAAACCTTCTCCCCTTCAAGATGTATTATTAACTTTGGCTGAGAGGTCCGGCAAAAGTTCCAGTCTCAGAATATAAGAGGTATTTTTAGAATATCGCATCACCACGATGTTGGCTGGATGTTTGCCGTATATAGCATTTACTATGTTGAGATGTATTCTTTCTGCTCTGAGTTTCTGCAGAGCTTTTAATAATGTGAAGATACGTTAGAGTCTGCTTAAATGCCTTTTCGGCTTCTCTAGAGAACCCTGTGATTCTGTCCTTGTGTTCATTTAGGTAATTCACAACATTGATTGGTTTGAATGTTTTCAGTGGTCCCTTCTGCTCTGGAGTAAACTCAACTTGATGATAGTTGTGATAGTTGTGTTCTTGAACTCCGTTTGCATGCCCTGGGGGTAATTTTATGTCCACAGATCTCCTAGATTTCTAACTTTTATTTTCATGTAATTATATTTAAAGTGGAGGTTCAGCCTCTAGGACACTAATCCACGTGATTTAGTAGAGTCAGGTAAGAGTCTCCAAAGGAAGCTAGGAGTTTGATAATGAGGGCTCACATCTATTCTGTCTGGAGAGTTTCCTGAGCTGAGGTGCACCCATGAGCTAGAGTGATGAAGATTAACTTTCACCCACCTAAGTCTATCGTCTTAAAGATGAGAAAAAAAATGTACTCTACAGGGGATTGTGATTTTGGTTTTTCTGTTTGTCTTTTGAGACAGGGTCTCATACAGCCCAGGTTTTCTTCGAACTCACTTGTAGCAAGGATGGCCTTGAACTCTTGATCCTCCTGCTTCTACCTCCCAAGTGCTGGGATGGATACATCTGATACTATGCCCAGCTGTGTGCATTATTTTTAAGCCATTTCAAAATTCAAATTCCCACTAACAACATTTATATCCTATTAACCAGCTAAATTCTGTATTTGCCAGAGGAAAATGGGCGGCGTGCGGGGGGGGGGACGGTTCTACTTTGTGTTCCTGAATGGACTGAAAATTTTACAGGACAAAACTTGGATCTGATAAATGTGATTCATAACCCAGTACAAAACATGTCAACTGCTTTGCCAAGAAGTCACTTTCATTTTTGATGTGGGATTCCCCTCTGTAGGCTAGGCCTGATTGAGGGGGTGGAGGGTATGTTGGGAGAAAGAAGGCGGAGTCAGGAGAAGCCCTGTAGCCCAGTCAGAGACAGATGGTGGAACTTTGCTTAGTAAGCCACAGCCTCGTGGTGTTACACAGATTAATGGAGATGGGTTAATTTAATAAATGAGTTAACCAGAAATATGTTTAAGCTATTGGCCAAACAGTATTGCAAATAATATGGTTTCTGTGTGATTATTTCAGGGCTGAGCAGCCTGAACAAGAGGTGTTCCAGCAACACATTTTGACTAAACAATTAATATTATATCATGAATACTAAAATGCAGAGATAGATATTGGGGTTCAAGCTGAAGATCAGAAAAGCAAAGCAGCCAACCACTAAAGAGACCTCTACCAAACCTCCAGACCCAAAGGGCAAGACCATCTCCACGAATCCTCAAATTCTACACTCCAGTGATTTCCTGTCTCTTTCCACCTTATATTCTTCTCTCCACCCAGTCATATCACTCCTGTCTCCACTTCCCTAGTACTGGGATTAAAGGTGTGTGACTCCCAAACACTGGAATTAAAGGTGTGAACCACCACACCCTGGAGTCTAGTGGCTTAGCTTTGCGTTCTGATCCTCAGGCAAGATTTAGTTATTAAAATACAAATATCATTATAATGTTAATTGAAGCACATTTGGAAAAGCTAAACAAGAAACTCGAGTTTGAGAGTGGATATTAAAATATCAAGTCCAGATTTAATTAAGAGCAATCTTCACCTACTGCGGTGGTTTGAATGAAAATGGCCCCCATAGACTCATAGGGAGTGGTATTATTAGAGATGTGGCCTTGTCAGAGGAAGTATGTCTGTCACAGGAGGTGGGCTTTGAAGCTTTAGAATCTCAAGCCAGGCCCAAAGTCACTCTTTCTTCCTGCTGCCTGCTGATAGAGATAGAACTCTCAGTCTCCTCTCCAACACCACGTCTGCCTGCATGCTGCCGTGATGCTTGCCATGATGGTAATGGACTAAACCTCTGAAGTGTAAGCCAGCCCTAATTAAATGGTTTCCTTTGTAAGAGCTGCCATGGTCACGGTGTCTCGTCCCAGCAATAAAAAAACCTAACCAAGACACCCACTATTTATGAATTCTTTTTCTTTTTGAGACAGGATAAGTAGGTTGCTCAGTCCTAAGTTGGAGGATTAAGGATGAGAAGACAAAGAATATAGAAAAGTTGAGACCAGGGGTCCTGTACAAGCTGGTGGCTTATGCCAAGAAAGTTTAAGGAATACAGCATCTTATATACCACTTGGGGTGCAGGTTAGGAGACAGCAGAAAGCTATCATATAATGTGATGAAGTCATAAGGAAGCTAATCAAGCAATGTTAGACAAGAGGAACATAAGATATCTCAAGTGTATCATAGACTTAGCACATAGCAGTCTTAAGAATGGTAGCTTCAGTCTCTTTGGGTGTGGGGGAAGCCCAATTCCCAGGAACTGAAACCTTAGCTTCTTCCTGGTTATAGCACCAGCCCCAGAATGGGCCTTGCCAAGTCTGCCCCTGGGCAAGGACACAGAACTAGGTTACTTTTGTCCTTTCACCGGGGTCTCTGAGAAAATCTTGGATCAACTTTGTTCTAAGCAGGTCTCATACAACCCAGACTGGCCTCTAGTTAGATAGGAAGCTATGGATGACTTTAGCAATCAGCTTGCCTCCACCTCCAGTGTCACAGGTTTACAGGTATGCACCTGTCATACCCCATTCCACGTGACACTGGGAACGGAACCTAGGACTTCCTTCATACTAGCTGTGTTTCACAGACCAGATCATCTTGTCCAAGATAATTTCCAAGGTTAGTCCCATCACACTGTTGTTAAGAGTGGAAACACTGGAGGTGGACATGCCAAGCCAGAAATCCCAGGTTGACCAACTCAGCTGCCATCCAGGCCCAGCTCCAGTGCTTGGAGTTGGTCCACCCCAGCATCTACTCCATATTGGAGCTGCTGGAGCACATGGAGGAGCCAGTCCTGCAGGAGCAGATGTCATTCCTGAATAGCACTGGTCCTAGGCCCACCAGTGCTGCTAGCCCTCCTGGGAGACTGGGAGCACAGGGAAGGTGTGCTGCCTGTAGGCTACAGGCACAAAGGTCAAACCTGGCGAGGATCAACAGAGACTCAGGTCGGCTGACAGAGGACAGGTAGGGGAGGTGTGTGGCAGTCCAGTTTGACCAGAACCTGCCCCTGACTCTGGGCAAGAGCAGGATATCCAGGAGGAGGCTCTACAATGATCCAGTATTTATGGTGCATTGGAAAGCAGAAACCTTAAACCAGACCAATGACTAATTGTTATGAATATGTCCAGGTCTATACATGCTGTATGACACGCTGTAGTTTCCAAAGCCACTACAACAAACAAATATTCGACAGAGACGTGGGACAGATGGAGGAGCAGAAAGAGATGCATGCAGAGGAGAGAGGAGGTGGAGACAAGTGAGACAGAAGGCTAAGGTTGATGGGGGAACACGCTGGAGATGAAGAACAGTCCATTTTCTGGATTGGTCCTCCTCAAAAGACCTCCATGGTCTGCGTTTCCTACCTCCAGGCAATGTTGGTATCCATGGTCCCTGGTGTTGCCCCAGGATGTGTTGAAGCCCAAGGTTCATGTGGATATCTGTAGTCTGGGCTGCCAATGGAGGCTGTGTCGATGTCTGAGGCCCATGCTACCCCTGGAGACAAGGCAGACATCCATAGTCTGTGCTACCGCAGGAGCCCATGGTAATCTCTGTGGTCTTCACTGACGCCAGAGGCCATGTTGATGTGCATGGCCTGTGGGCCTGGGCCACTGCCTGAGGCCATTTTGGGGGCCTATGGTCCTGCTGCAGTCAGGAGCCCTGTTGATGTCCATGGCCATGTTACGACTGAACGTCAGGCAGATGTCCGTGGTCTGTGCTGCTGTCTGAAGCCATGACAATGTCCGTGGGCCCTGCTGCCACAAGGGGGAGGGAAATGTTGGTGTCTGTGGCCTGTGCTGCAGCAGAAGGCCATGTTGATGTCAGTGGTCTGTATTGCCATGTTGAGGTCTCCGGCATGTGCTGGTACTGGAAGTCATGTAGATGACAATGTTCCATGTGGAAGTCCTTTTCTTGCCTTCCTCCTCCAATTATGGGATGATCTTTTTGTACGCTGTAAAGATGTGTCTCTGCCTAAGGTATCCTCTGATTGGTTTAATAGAAAGCTGAATGGCCAACAGCTAGGCAGGAGAGAATAGGTGGGACTTCTGGGGAAAGAGAGAACTCTGGGAAGAAGAAAGGCCACAGACACCAGTGAGACACAGACGGAGTTGGACATACAGAATAAGAGGTAAAAAGCCACATGACAAAATGTAGGTTAATGGAAGAAGGTTAATTAAGTTATAAGAGCTAGTTGGGTACAAGCCTGAGCTATAGGCCAAGCTTTCATAATTAATAATAAGTCTCCATGTCATTAGTTGAGAGCTGGTGGTCCCCCAAGAGCAAGTCTGCCAAGAAAGACCACTCACCCTCCTCCTCCCCTGCTCCCTCCTCCTTCTTCTGGAAGGTGGGGAATGTGGATATGGCTTTATTCTGTTGGCGGCAAGATGGCATCTTGGTAGTACCAGGGAGCTGGAGGGCCCCAGGCTGCCTCCTCAAAGTTCAGTCTGTTGAGGCAGCAAACACAAAAATGCCTAGAAAGAAGCTGGTGGGAAACCCACTCCACCCAAGCCAGGAAGCCCAAATCTTGATATCCATAGGCCCAGGCTGCCTCAAGAGGGCTTGGCTGCAGATTTACCTTTCTTTCTCCTGTGCTGGAAGCTGTCCAGTGGGTTCTGGAGTTTTGCGTGCTTGATATTTCTACAGGAGGACAGCGTTCTGTGCTTTCTGTTACAGTGTCACAGGCCACTAATTTCAGCAGGAACCTGCCAGGGATGTTGTCCAGGTGGAGTGTCACCTTGTAAGGTGAAGGGCAGGTCCTGGCCAAACAGTTGGAGGCTGCTAAGGTTGTCTTCAAAGTATGCCTGAGCTTCTCTCAGCCTCTGCCGCTCTTCTTTGATTTCCTTCGGTCTTACCTCCCAAATGGCCTGTTAATGACTGATCAATTGCCTGTTGCCCTTACATAATAGTGGAAGCCCCCTCCGTATCCTCATGGAGACCAGCTAGTTTAGTCTAGTTGGCCAATGAGAGACTCTGTCTCAAAGAATGTAGAAAGTGTTAATAAATGACACTCAAGTTGTTAAATAATGACACTCAACACACACACACACACACACACACACGTCTCCTTATAACGTGCCCTTTCCCTAATCTCACAACAGCTTTTATAATCTCATGGATAAGAGGCCTTATTCTACACAAAATTATTCATTAAACCTTCAATATTTATAAATTTAATTGTAACTTAAATTTAACTACAAAAGAGTTTCCTTTTATACGATCTCTTTTAGGACTATACAATCAAGAATACCTTGTGTTGTCACATAATTTAAAAGAAGTCAAAATAGGAGATTTACTTGTGTTCAAATAAAAATCACACAGTTCTAGATTTCTCAGACACAAGAAAGAAAATCCTTCCTTGTCGTTTTATTCAGGTTTCGTATCTTCCCCAGACAGCACCAACAGCCGGGGACCAAGTGCTAAGATACATGAGTTTATGAAGGCAGAGAGCATTTCTCATTCAAACCACCACAACCACATTTAACCCCTCTCCCCATGTGTTTGTAACCAACAACCTAGGATATGCATATGACAGAGAACATGTAGGGTTTTGTTGTTGTTGTTTTTTATTTGTTATGTATACAATAGTCTGTCTGTGTGTATGTCTGCAGGCCAGAAGAGGACACC
>LOEQ01006181.1:18212-30768 GCA_001685075.1 Bramus lutescens | reverse complement strand
CTGGGCGGCGCCGCCCTGGGGGCTTGCCTGGCGGGGGTTGCCACGCAGCTGGTGGAGGTGAGGTACCGCATTACGGAGGGCGCCGGATGCTGGCACAGTCCAGGCAGGGGGCTGAGGGTGAGGGGAGCTGGCTCTATCCCCTCATCTTGCCTGGTGGGGTGGGTGACACCATCCCTTGCCCTTCATGCTTAGAGTCCCTGTTCTGATGGCAGGGCCCAGTCTCTGACATCAGGGACACAAGGAGTGTTTCCCTCCCTGTGTGGAGGGAAACAGCCTTGCCATATGGTCTTTGTTTTCCTAGGGGATGGGGAGAAGGACTTTGAGCCTCAGTTTTTCTTGACTCCTAGTCTAATAGGGGATATTCGAACCCTGGATTTAGGGTACGCTGGGGGAACTACTCTTCCTCTACACAAATCCTCCAGGGTCCCTACCGCCGGCAGGACCCAGGGACCGGAAGATGCAAATAGGTACTAGTGATTACAGGAGCTGTAGATGGTTTCTGAACAGACACATCCGTGAACAGTTCCTGTTTGGAAAGAAGAAGATAAATGGGGGCTCAGAGTGGGAGAGCTGGGTGGAGACAGCCCAGAGAGGAGGTGAAGAAGATGGGTGGGGCAAGCTGGCCAGGAGCCGGGCAGGAGCCCCCTGCAACCTCTTCAGTAGAAGGTAGCAGAACAGGCTTAGAAGTCAGCAGCTGGAGGCAAAAGGCCCAAGAGCCAGGGCCAAAGAGAAGCTGAGGGCGGAGCCTGGGTGACAGGACAGCATGGAGGCCTGAGAGGCAGTTGCTAAGGGACAGGGAGGGATGGGGAAACAGCACCAGTCACACTCAGAGGGTCTAAGGGGACGTAGCTTTGAACTGAAGGGGCCGAGGGTGACATCTCATGGTATAGAGACCTGTACCCCTGTGTAGCATGTTCCTTCTGCAACTGACCAGGGGTGTGGAAGAGGCCATTAGAGTCAGGTGTCAGCTTCAGGTCCCTGTAAGGGAAGCCACCCTGGCTTGAGCCCCATGGAGCACACCAAGGCCTCTCACCCACTGCCCTGAGGCCCCTATGGAGAAACTGAGCTGTCCTCAGAGCCAAGGATGGGGCAACAGGCAAGTCGGTTCTGAGGCAAGGAGTCTCCCCACTCCCAGGAGCTCATCTTCTTCCAGTCGGCAGAGGAAATCACATTTGGAGTCCATCTGCCTACATCTCAAGCAGGAGCAATACTGGCAGGGCTGGGAACCACGTCACTTCTCAGTCCAGCCCTGCGGCATTCCCTCTCCACCAGGACCAAGTTTCAGAATTTCTGCCTTTATCAGGGCCCACCATAAGATGCCTGGCCATTGCCCGTTTTCTCCACCCAAGAGCCTGGTCAGGGTTTCCCAGTTAGACAGCCAGTCAACACACCAGGCCTGGGAGACAGGGGATGGTAATTGCCAAGCCCCCAGCTCCTATGCTGCAGTCATCAACATAAGCGTAAACACATTGCTCCAACCACACATATGCCCTCTGCCCATTTGTGTGTCCAATCCAGCACATGTCACGTATCCACATACTTGCACAAGGGTCTCCCAATCCACCATTTAGTGGGGTGTTATTGCCAGTTTTGCGATCGGATAGGAGAGTTCTCAGAGGCAGTTGACATTACCACTCTAATTACATGGAGAGAAACTGAGGTCCAAAATAAAGGAAGGGGTCTCCGTCCTCGTCCCTCTTAGTGAGGAGCAAAGAACTGGGAATTGGGTACTAGTGTATGGCTCAGAGATTCTGGGGTGCCTAGCATAGGTCAATGATCCCCTCTGAGTTCCACCTGCCATATGGGTGGCAGTTGTTAGATGAGAAAGCACCTGGCTCCTGGCAAGTGTCTACGCATGCTTACGAACCACAGTGGGGGTGTGGGAACTGCAGACAGGTTGAGTAACAGGTGGCTTTTCCTTCTCAGAGAGCCACAAGGGACTCTTAAAGCCTGTCCTTACAGATCATTTAGGAGACAGTGTATTACGCAAACACCTAGTCCCACCTCTTTCCCTGTCCCTTAGCCAAACTTGCTGACAGAGACAGGATCGTATCTCTGGTCAAAATTAGCCTCTCATATCCACAAGGCACAGCTATATCCCATGGACACTCAGGACAAAGTCATGTACCCTCGAAACACCCAGGACAGGCTGAGAATGAAACTAAGTTGGTAGAGTGTTGGCCTAGCACACACAAAACCCTGGCTTCAACACCCAGCACAGCATCTATAAAAATGAACACACTCAGGGCGAAGCCACAACTCCAAAACACTCAGATCAGAGATGTGTCCAGAGAAGACTATTTTCTAGAAACTCAAGGCAAGATACTATCTTTTAATATCCTGGGGCAAATTCCCTTAGACCTGAGGGGTCTCCATGTCTTCTAGAAAACACAGACATGATAGTGTCCACAAGCCAGGAGCCCGCAGATCCTCAAAGGAGTGTGTTGTCCTCCTTAGCCACACTTACATTTTTAGCCACTTGATGGCGCTACATTACTATTTTTCTATGCCTAGCCCGGCTGGTCTAGCTTGCTGGTGGTTGTGGCTTTTAGTGGGACAGGAGTCAATGTGTGAACACCTGTAGGAGGAGCCTCTTACCATGTAGCCCAGCAGTAGAGTTCTACTGGGAGGTGAGAACAAAGCCAATCTACCTGTCCCATGAAACAGGCTTTGCCCTGTCTCTTGGTCTTGGTCCTGAGACCCCATCAGAGTTGGCTGGGCAAGGCTGTCCACATTTGCTCCTTGGATTCTTGCTTCACCAGGCATCAACCACTCTTCTAGTCCAAGTGCCTGGTGCCACGGTCTGGGACTCTGATCGCTGCTTTTAGTCTAAATCCGGAACTTTCCGAGGTCTAGGGTGTTGGTTGTGAATGTCTGAAACATTTTGGGGATTCTAAAATGTGTGGGCTGCACCCTTGCTGACCCCATCCCTGCCTACTGGCCTGTGTTTGGCTCACTGCTTTCTCTCTTTACCCACAGCCCAGCACGGCCCCACCCAAGCCCAAGCCACCTCCACTGACCAAGGAGACAGTGGTGTTCTGGGACATGCGTCTGTGGCACGTGGTGGGCATCTTTTCACTCTTCGTGCTGTCCATCAGTGAGTAGCCTCGTCCTGGTCTCTCCACCCCACCACAGGAGGATCACAGCCCCTCTAGCACCCGGCCCTTTCAGTACCCCTTGAGTTCAGAACAGCAGTTCCGGGCAGTTCAAGTGGGCCAGGCACTCACAGGAGGCCCACCATGGTCTCTGGCACCTCTTCAGTCACACAAAGTCCCTGTGGAGGGCTGACGGACCAGTGGTGACCCAAAGATTTCTGCTGGACCTGGGGAAGCAGCCACATGGCAATTACGTTAATTATAGGGGACTCCACCGAATTCAGGACATGTCATCTTTCCCTTATGGCTGGCCTCCTGATGCTTTTCTTGCAGTTGGGCCAATTCAGAGAACCCACACCCAGGGGCCCCAGCAAGGCCAACCTCCACCAGAGGCTCCCCAGACGCCCAGCAGATGTGGCTTCCAGGCCCTGAATCCTACCTCCTCCAGTGCCATTTTCCAGAAATGATTCATACCTACTTCCTTCCAAAGCAGGGGGTCCATTCCTCTTCTCCAGTCTGGGCTCTTATGGATGCAAAGATGTAGCTCCAGGGGCCTTGGCGTGCACCCGTCTGCCCCTTTCTCGATGTGAATTGAGGAGGGGGGACAGAAAGTTACATGAAAGGCAGGCCATGTGGGAGAGAATACAGGGCACAAGGCAAGTGCAAGACAGAGGGCTGGGGGGAGACCCACTCTGCCTACAAAGGCCCCCGGAGGACAGGTCTTCTGAGCTGTGGACCAGAGGGAGGCTGCCTGGGAAGGACTCTGGAGGGATGGTATCGGCAGAGGCTAGGAGGAAGCTGGCCGCTATGCCAGGTCTCAGATACCTGTGGGATATCACCAAAATGCACCCAACACGGAGGCTAAAGTGACGTTTGAGGTCTAGTGGTAGCTTTCCCAAGAGGTTCTGGAGTGCTGGGTGGCCACAGAGAAGCCATCCGGTTGTGAGGGGCTCTCAAAACATGACATCTGATTTGCACATGCTTCTCCTGGCACCCAAAGTGTCTTCCAGAGAGAATACCCCCTCCTGACAAATCTGAGGGACTGTGTTCCAGCTAAGGCCTAGAAAGAGGCAACTCAGTGAAGATCCCAGAGAAGGGTGTGGCAGAACCCCTGCATCCTGAGGGAGACCAGCTTTGTTATCAAAAGGCAGGGTTGGGAGGAACCCCCGAGGAACCCAAGAACAGTGAGGAGAATAGCTCTGGGATACCCTTAAGGGTAGCATCTGGGAACCTGAGGCCTCCCCCAGGCCCCACTCTGGGTGAATGGTGGAGGGATCTGGAGCCACACCAGAAATTTGCAGTCAGACTGAAGAGGCCCATGGACATCAGTCACCCAGAACTTCCCCACCCCTAACTTCATCTAGAAAGGGAACAGGCAGGAACAGAAGGTCCCTGGACAGCAGGTCAGCAGTGGCTACCTTCCATAGCTGCTGGGAGTGGTGTTGGGAAAATGGCTTCTCTGCTGGGACCTAGGCAGCCATCAGTGGAGCACCCCTCACACACACACACACACACACACAAAATCCCTCAGGGAGAGGGACTGGGGTTGAAGAAAGTGCCCCAGGGGGGTCTCCTGCACCCCCAATATTTTCTGAGCCTCAGGACTTAGCCCCAAATCATTTGTTTTTCGTTTTATTTGAAGAAAATAATCAGGTCAGGCAAGGTAGGGCAGGCTTGGAGGGGCAGGCATATGTCAGCCTGTGATCCCTACTCTGCCTGTTCAGCATCTGAAGTCCTAAGCTCCCAGGACCTGGCACCAGCCACGTGGAGCCTGAACAGGCAGGGTCCTGAGGGTGTTAATGGGATGGCTAGGGAAAGATGACACAAGCAAGTTCAAGGCACCCAATAGGGGTCTGGAAAAGACCAAAGCGCAGCACTTTGAGTAATAAAAGTCCATTGTCACCTCAGGTCTAACCCCAAGAACCATATGCTGGGGCCCTAGTGCAGGCAGCCCCTGCCCATTCTCAGTATCATCCTGAATGCCATTCAGGAACCCAATCCTGTTTCCAGCCATGGAGGCTTTTGACTCATCTCTCCCATTCGTCTGTCCGCCAGTCCATCCATCCATCCATTCCATTCCATTCCATTCCATTCCATTGCTTCTCCCATCCTGAAAGTCTGGGTGAGACACGTGGAACAAAAATATTTGGCTCAAGAGATACTTTGTTAAACAAGATGAACCCAGACTACCTAGCTATGATCCATTTCCTCAAAATAGACCTGGCTTGTCGTGCCTGGGCCCTTCTGCACCTCAGGAGCCTGCCAGGAAGCTCTGTCTGGCCATATTATTTATAATAGGAACCAGCCCCACCTCCTCCCCAGGGGCCGGGGCCACAGTGGTCAGATTGTGGGAGCCTTAGAAAAATAAACTCGGCCCAGCCAGCCAGGTCCTGGCAGCCCTGCCCTGCGCATCATTAGACAGGCTAGCTCTATGCTCTGCCCCAGCTGATGTGGGCACAGCTGCCTTTAACCAGAAAAACACTCCTGGGATCACATCCTCAGAAGTAAATATCCAGGACAGAGTTCTGGGCCTTCTCATCATCCAGGGCCCAGGCTTGTCCTTCAGGATGCTGGGGATTCTGAGGAAGCTGGGGAGGCTGGGGATGATGTGGATGCTGGGGAGGATGCAGCCACATGCTTGGGTGTTTGAGGCACCTCTGCCCCTGCAGTAAGGAGGCTGGAGAAGGAAACCCAGAGTATCTTAGGAGCACCCAGAGAGGCCTAGTCCTAAGTCAGAAGCACAGGGTGACTCTGGGTAGGTTGAGCCAGACCTAAGACCTTCACTTTACCTTCCTGCAGTACCAGTGTGTCCAGAAAGACTATCAGACTTTGGCTATAGAATTTGTGGGGCTAGTAAAGTTGAAAATACCAGGCTTCATGTCCAAGTTACTAAAAAGTTGACAGCGAAGCCTTACACTGAGCACGCATGGACCATACGCAACCGCAGAAAGTCAGCTTCATGCAGGTCACCTCAGGCTTTTGCAGGAGTCCCTTATGAGAGAGACGCCTAAGCAAACAGAGTCAGGCCTAATAGTTGGGTACCACTCAAGCTGGCTGAGACCCTACCCTAGCCAAACCTGCTCTGACATCCATGCAGTCATCACGCTGTGCTGTGTCTTCAACTGCCGTGTGCCACGGACACGGAAGGAGATTGAGGCCCGGTATCTACAGCGAAAGGCGGCCAAGATGTACACAGACAAGCTGGAGACCGTGCCTCCACTCAACGAACTCACAGAAATCCCTGGAGGTAAGTAGACTCCAGACCCACGGTAGCCAGCAATGAGTCCTGCAGCCAGCCAATTCCTCAGCCCCACTATCCTAAATCACCCTGTCTGTCCCTGCAACTGATTCAGAGAAGGGACTGGGCACAATCCCAAGAGACCAGAGTGCAGAAACTAGTCAGAGCTAGGCAACTAAAATAAGGAGCCCATTTTGTAGCAGAAAAATTGGAGGGGGGTGCTGGAGAGGCCGCAGGAGGGATGCACGGGCTGGGGTGACCGCTCTGTCAGTAAGATCTTTGCCATACAAGCGCAAGGACCTGACTTTGCATCTCCAACATCTGCAACAAAACAAAATAAAAACCAGGCATGGTCGTGCACCTGTAAACCTCAGTGCCAGGGAAACGGTGACAGAGGGTTCCTTACGCTCACTGGCTGGTTAGTCTCGCCAAATCGGTGAGCTCCAGACTTCTCAAATTAATAAATAATAAGGTAGAGAGTGAAAGAAGACACTCAACATCAACCTCTGCTCTCTATGTACATGCCCACACGTGCACAGTCACTGACACAAACAGGCATGCAGGCACACACACCTCAGATAAAAAATACCTGAGAGGGAGGGGTGGGAAGGGTGGGTGAGGAGAGCTTCGGGGCTTCTTCCCATCTCACCACAGTGGCTTTGCCCCACCCACAGAGGAGAAGAAGAATAAGAAGAAGAAGAAGAAGGACAGTGTGGACACAGTGGCTATCAAGGTAGAGGAAGAGGAGAAGAATGAGGCAAGGAAGAAGAAAGGAGAGAAATGAGCAGAGTCTCCTGGAGGTGGCAGCTAGGCCTGGCAGGCCTTGAAGTCCAAGTTCAGACCAGGATCCAGGCACCAGGATTCCATGTTCAGACATGGACCACAGAGGCTCTGGTCTGAGAAGCTAAGGCCATGGCCATGACCTCGTAGCCCAAAAGACGTAGGGATAAGACTTCATGAGTGTCCATCATGGACTCTGTTCCATTCACATCATTAGCCTGGCCACTTCTCTTGGGTCACTGTCCATCTGCAGATAGAGAGTGGCCTCAGACTACCTCCCACATCCAGACAGGCTTCTGTTCCACTCTTTTTGCTAGGGGCAGAGGTACCTATGGAGGAGTCTGGGACTGGTGGTTTCAGATGGCAGGATCAAACAAGTTCTATGTGAACCCATAAGCACGGAGGGAGGGCTGATGGGGGCGTCTGTGACATGAGAGATTCTTTGACACAGCTAGATAGCAGCCCTGATAGCAAGGAAATTGCCCCAAGCTTGGCAGGAATCTGACCCTGGCTGCCAAAGTGGCCCCATTATCAGGAGAGTTCCTGATCTTGCAAATGCCAAGCTCTGAAAACAAAGTGACAGTGTGTGGAGCTGGGGCTGCTGAGGGGCTGGCACAAGGCCCAGAGTCTAAGGGCTTCTGGCTCAGGGGTGGGGTCTGAAAACGGAAGAGGGCTGAGGCCAGGGACTGAGCGAGCAAGCCTGGGTCTCCCCATCCACCTGCTGAACACAGCCGTGNGCTGCCCCTCTTCTGCCATGTCACCTACTAAAGGAAGTGTCTGCCAAAAAGACTATTTGAACAGCGTCAAGGGGCTGACTCTGGACTAGAGTCTTTCAACGTCAAAATGAGCTCTGACCAGAGCTGGGGGACAGGGACTGTGGGAAGACCAGGGGGGAAGCCCTTCTAGAAAGGTGTCCCGAAGAGAACTGTCAATCAAACTGGGTGCCTGCTCAGCCTCAGAATACAACACTTCCACCTGAAATGAACTCCGCCCCTGACCTGTGCTTTGGCAAGCCCTGGAGGATTCCTGTTGAAGGTGACACAATAATCCGTACTAATAGGTGCCTCAGACAAGCCTCAAGTTCTCTCCCTGACCCAGATTGAGACTAAAAAAGAGGGGATGGGAGAAACTGGAGAGATGGCTGAGGGGTTAAGAGCACTGCTCTTCTAGAGGACCTGGGTTCAATTCCCAGCACCCACATGGCAGCTCACAACTGTCGGCAGCTCCAATTCCAGGCGATCCAACACCCTCACACATATATGCAGGCAAAACACCAATGCACATAAAATAAAAATAATTTTTTTAAAGGCCCAGAGGGACCCCTCGTCAACTTGCCACTCCACCCCACCAGGTGAACTCGGGGTGGAGAGGGAAATTGGTGAGGCTCACCTGAGCTCTCCTCCACTCTCCCCCATGCTCTCAATGGGTCTCTAATGTTTTGAGCCTGGTGCTGCACTCAGAGGAACCATCCCATCCCTAACATGGTCCCACATCAGCATCCTACAAGGAAAAGCCTGCCAGGATGACATGAGGAAGGAATATTGAGGGGCAGAAGGATCACAGAAGGCTCCCACAATGGAAGTAGAATGGAACTAGTCAGGAACAGTTGGCTGACCTCTACCTTCAGGCTCCACTGTATGGGCTTCTAATTCATAGTGTTGTCTGGGGTTCCTCTCCCCAGACAGACCAGAACCCCTTTGTGTGACAAGGCAGTGGACGTCCAGGGGGCGGAGGCCACTCAAGGTCACTCAGAGCACAGCTGATGCAGTTTGGGAGAAGTGTGTCTGTTCTATCAGGTCCTTTTTATACCTGCACCCCCAGGCTGCAAGCAGGGCTAGAGAGTCAAAGCAGTCTATGGAACTTTGGGGACGATATTCTGAAGAGTTTCTGCCCCTGGCCAGAAGGCAGTCGAGACCAGGGAGGGAGCAGGGTGGGGTGGTGCACATCTTTAATCCCAGCACTGGGGAGGCAGAGGCAGGCGGATCTCTGAGTTTGAGGCCAGCCTGGTCTATGTAGCGAGTTGCAGGATAGCAAAGGCTCCACAGAGAAACCCTGTCTTCGAATGAACAAATGGAATCTGTCACTCTCCATTTAGGGGCTTGGGAAGGAGGTGCCAGTAGCCCCAGCTTTAGCCTGGGTAGTACATCCCAATCGTCCTGCTGCCCCTTCACACACCCCTCTACTTTCTGCAGGAGTCACCCCAAATCTTTAGAGGCCTATACTTTTCAGTATAAGCAGCCAGAGTCCCTCACCCACACCTCTGTGTATGCCTGCTTCCCACTACAGCGGGCTCAGAAAGAAGAGACATGGCGGGGGGTTAATTTCTGCTAGTCCTTGCTGGTTGCCACACCTACAGCAACACTCATCAGGAAGGGAAGGAGACCTGGCAGTGTCACAGAGTGCCAAGAAGGCTGAGGAGCAGAAGAAAAGCCAGGAGCAAGATTCTGGAAGCTGGAAAGGCCAGGGCCTTCCCGCTAAGGCGGTTCCAGATCCAGGAGGGGTAGGAGGAGATCTGCAGAAAGATGGGTGGGGCCTCGTCCTTCTTGCAACCTGGGCCCCAGCTCATCATCCCCACCAGGTACCATGTGCCATCTGAAGAGCAGACCAAGGGCTCGCCAGTTAGCTCCTGTAAGGAGGGAGGAAGTTAAAAAGGGTCAGGGAGGGGAAGCTACGCCTGAGAGGGGCATAACTCCAGGAGCCAGCCCAGGGTGTGTCCCACCAGATTCTTTCTGGATCCTCCCAGTCGGAACATAAGTGATATAAGTCAGCGCTCCTGACCCGTTATTTCCTTCTCAAAGGACACTCGCTCCTCAACTTTAGCTCCACGCCTCAGTCCTGCCCCCTCTCATTTCCATCCGATCCAGTTCATCCCTTTCCAGACGAACACCCCTGCCCTCACCTGCCCTCTCCAGCCTCCCCCGCTCCCTCTTCACCCCTGCTTGTCTCCCATCCTCCCTCCCTCCCCTCTCCACAGCCTTCAGCTCTGCCTCCTGCACCCCTCAACCTTTGGCCCTGGGGATAAATGAACAGGGGCAGAGGTCCTCACGTAGCAGAACTTTTCCCTGTCGTTGTCCGAGGCACAGATCATCTGAGAAGTGATGATCCGAACCAGAGAGGGGATTCTGGAGAACTTGTGGTAAAACTACTCACACTTCCTGCTCTTCAAGATGGAGACTTCCTTCTCCTGAAGGGATTGGAACTGGGGCCACCTGCCTGTGGGACAGGTCCCCTTTCGGGTTTAGCCACTGTTTGTGGCCCACAGCCACCAGCTCTGTCTCTTGCACGGTGGCCATAGAGATGTCTCCGTGTCAGGGGTATTTTCCCCTCCAGCCAGCAGGTCGCAAGGATGCCCCCATACAGAGGTGCTGAAACAGACAGTCCACATCGATGGGCTCTGTGAGTCCTCTTCCAAGTGCCTGCCAGCACTCTCAGGACCAAAACCTTTCTTTTCAAGCCAGGCCCTAGAGCCACCTCCTCACTAAGCTTTCCCAGACCCTCTCTGTGGATACCCCACCCCTCAGCACAATCTTCCACCCCACCCAAAATGTGTCCGAGCTTCTAGGAGACAGGAAACTTCTGATCATTCCCAGAGAGGTCACAGAATGGACTGTCTAGAGGGAAAATTGGATCCTCAAGCATACAGAGATGGGCATCTCTCTTATGCATTGATGGCTCCATGAAGGGTGCAGACATTCCTAGAACCCAGCAGGAAAATGATCCCTCGACACAGCTGCATCTATTCTGGGAAGCCTTTTGCAGCCGCGAAAACCCATTCTCATGTACTCTGCTTGCCGGTGCCCTAGGGTTGTGTGGAGGTGACAAGTTATTGTTCTAAGACCTCCTTGCTTTCAAAAAAGTTCTGTTTACATATCCCGGCTCTGTCCTGAGACTTCAAGGGCAATAATGGCTATGATAAGTTCACTGACAAGACCCTCAAGGGGGAGGAGACTTCAGGGATGAGAAACCAACAAAAGGTTCCTGGCTCAGGGAGTTCCTTAAAGAAGGTACTCCAGAGATGTCCATCCATGGGGCACCCCAGCCACACCCAAGTCCTTCCTCCCACCATGCACCCTGGGCTGGGGGGTGGGACTATGACTCACCATTAACCTTGAGATATCCCCAGCCTGTCACAGTGCAGAGAGAATTGTCCTCCACTACATATTCCAGGACAGGCAGGCAGATGGGCCACACATATTTGCTGTACTTGAGCCCCCACTGGAGTTTGAGGAGGCCGATGTCATTGGCCCGGCCGACCCAGGACCAGACGACAAAAAACAGCGCCTGGCTTGGTAGTCGCTGTTTACAATGATCTGATGTACTGGCACATCGGCGCTGGTTTTTGTCGTCTGGTTAATCCATGGGCTCCCCACCCTCACCGTATACTTAACATGCTGCCTATGGGAACAGGGAGGGGGTGGGAACAGAGGGGGTGTCCCTTCCATCAGCTCTAGGCTCTTGCCTTAGTCCCCAGTCCTGCCTTCTACACCACTGTGATCCTCTAAGCCAATCCAGGCAGGCCACCCTGGGCTTCACGGCCCCCTGAGCCTATTCCTCAGGACAGAGGCCTGCGAACATTGTGCGGTCCTCTTCATCTTGTGGAGGAGGGAAACGGAGATTCAAAGTAGTGCCCTGGCCTGCTCAGGGACGCACACTTAGGAAGTGGTACAGCTGGGATGTGGACTCCATTTCAGCTAGTCGAACTCTGGGGTTTTTCCCTGTGCTGTACCTTGGAAGGTAGCAGAGTCCCTGCGTAATGACCAAGGCCTAGATCTCAGGCCACCTTCCCTGGGATACCTCTTGAAGTCACTGTGTTGATCCTTACGTCAACCCAGAACCTGTCTTCACTGGTCAGTCCCAAAGGAAACATCAGACGCTATTCTCGGGAGTTCCCAGGCCCCGGAACATGGGCACACCTACCCTTTTATCTCCACACGATTTATTTCTGTCTTCTTGTCCCTAACCACTCCGAGAGGTTCTAAGTCAGGGCCTCTCTCAGAGAAAAACCAGAAACTATTGATTGACAGGAGGCAAGTGGGAGGGACTGGGAGCAAAGAGGGTGGAATGAAAGGCCCACCCTCTGAGCCTCCTTACCTGTGGGTGACTGCACAGGACTGAAGGGTAGGTAAAGGGGCAAAGGATGGGTACATGCCAAAAGCCAAGTCCCAGGAAGGAATCTGTGAGACTCAACCTTCCCTTGCTCAGAGTGAGGATGAGACCAGGGCTAGCGTTGTGGGCTCCACGCAGGACCCAAGTGCTACTTGGTGGGTCACCTGGAAGAGCACCTGGGTCTCCAGCATTTCAGAGGCCTTTCCACCCACCCACCTGGGCCCCAACTCACTGGGTCAAGCAGTGGGCCACGGTCAGCACCCACTGGGAAGTAATAAGGGTGCCGGCACAGACGTGGGTGCCGTCAGCCTGCACACTGACTATCCATGGTCACCAC
>LOEQ01006181.1:0-15105 GCA_001685075.1 Bramus lutescens | reverse complement strand
GATCTCTGTGAGTTTGAGGCCAGCCTGGTCTACAGAGTGAGATCCAGGACAGCTAGGGCTGTTATGCAGAGAAACCCTGTTTCAAAAACCAACAGCAAACAAATCAAAACAAAACAAAAATACAGTTAAGAACGTGTACTGCTCTTGTAAAGGACTTGAGTCCCTATAGCCATATGGGGAGGCCCACAACCACTTGTAACTCCAACCAACTTGTATCAACAGGGGAAATTTGACACTCTCACCTCCACAGGCACCTACACTCACACGCACATACATACACATGAAAGTTTTTGTTTTTGTTTTGTTTTTCTTTTTTTTTTTTTAAAAAAAAAAGAGGAACCTACAAGGGAAACAAGGGGAAAAGCTCCCAAGATCATACAATACGTCTATGACAGACATGAAATAAGGCTATCAGAGAACAGTCAGCTTGAGAAACAATCAGGTTTTATGAGGAGAGCCTTCTAAAGGGCTTTGGTCAAAGTCAGGAATGTGATAACTTCAGGTAGCTCAAAATGTTCAAGAGCATCTTCATTGAACAACTGGGGAACAAACCCACAGTGGGTCTAGGACCCTTCCCCAAAGTCCCTCTGTCCCGAAGTCCTGTTCAGCCTCTGGTGTCCACTTCTGAGGGCCGAGTAGAGAGGAGGGAAAGGTACTTTCTGGGAATGACTGTTGCAGAAACACGGCTCACAAGAGCCATAGGGAGCCCAAGGAAACCAGCAAAATGTAGCCAGTGAGGATGAATGGGCTCAGGAAGGAATAGATAGCCATACTGGCAAACCTCATGTAGCCGATCTGTCTCTTGATCCATTGGGTGAAGTGGGAGGTGCTGGTGTAGACTCTCGGGAATCGGCGACGACCACAGCCAAAGTTCCAGCTCACCACCCCCATCTGGATCCAGGTCTTGTTCATCTGGCAAATCAGAAAGCTGCCAGATGTGTCCTGCAGGGGGAGAGGGAGGGAGACTTGAAGTAGCAGCAGTATTTGCTAGCTTAGGCCTTGGTTGTCCCCAAGAATGAGACCTGCCTATGAACCTGTTCTGTAACATATAAATTCTGTGCTAAGGCCCAAGCTTGTAACCACAGCAGCCTCTTCATTGTTCTACTAGCTTTCTGACTGTTAAACCCTCCTGAAGACCCACTGGGCCTCCAAGGTACAATTGTTCATCTTTGCTACAGTCTTGCTTACAGGTGGCAATCTTAGAAGCACTAACCAGTTCCTCAGCTTGTGTGCAAAGACAGGTGAATGCAGAAAAAGAACATTTATAGTGTCATACATCAAAAGCTGACATCAGGTTTCTTTCAATTTTTTTTAAAAAATCTTTTTATGAAATTACATTGCTGCCCAGTGATAGAACATTCACTTAGGATGCATGGGACCTTGGACTCTATCTCCAGCATAAGAAAAAAAAAAAAGGCCTATCTATATTCCTCAGTAACATTTGAAACTTTATGAACCAGGAAGGAAAAGGTTCAGTATATTTATTTTTTTAACATAATGCAAAAGATTCCCAGGACATGATGTTCTGAAGTACACATATTAAGGAAAGTAACAATAAAGTTCTGCCTAAGGACAAGAACGGAGACCTCCACTACTGCACAGAAATGCTGTTGCTGCCCAGGTGTGGCGACACACGCCTTTAATCCCAGCACTCGGGAGGCATAAGCAGATGAATCTCTGTGAGTTCAGGCCAACCTGGTCTACAGAGTGAGTTCCAGGACAGCCAGGGCTACACCCTAACCAGACCTTTTTGCTGGAAAAAACTAGGAATGTGGTTTTGGCTTTTTTTTTTTAAGCATTTTCAAACTTTCTTTTTCATTTTTATGCATGCGTCTCTGTATGCTGTACATGTTTGCATGTGTGAAATGTGCGTGTGCACATGGGTACAAGCTTTCATGTGGAAGCCCAAGGCTTGAGCCTGGAAGCATCTGCCATCACTTCCCCATTATTCATTTAAACAGACTCTCAGTCAAATCCAGTGCTCCTCCCACCCCATATTGCCAGTCTTATGAGTCAGCTTGTTCTAGAGATCCCATGCCCACATTATCTGAGGCTGGAATTATACACAGGCTGCCACACCAACTCAGCATTTACAGGTTCCAGGATTTGAACCCTGGTCCTCACAGTTATGCAGCAAGTACTTTAACCTTTGAGCCACTGCCCTATTAAAAAAAAAAAAACAGCATTTTAACTGCATGAATAAGAGTACAGGAAAGTAAAGATTCCTTGAAGCCCCAAACTTGAATGGGGAGTGGAATTTAGAAAGTCAGGAGAGCCCCGGGGCTAGCTTTTGGTTCAAAGCCTGTATCAAGTCCTGTGAAAGCAAACTTCAAGTTCACAGCCTTGTTCACAGATTCAGGAAACCAAAGTACAACTTAGAGCCTTCCTTGCCATCATCCAGAGGAGCTATATGGACTTTTCGGAGAAAGAATAGAAGATTGGAAACATCAACGTGGAGACAGATTTGACCAAGCAGACAGATTTCAAAGCTTACCATGATAGAAACAGGATATGCCCTGCCGTATAGGAAAGGCAGCCAAGCGGACAGCTGGGAGCCCATAGCCTGATGAATGTGTGTGAGGGGACTTGGTACATGCTACTGCGGGTAAAGAAACTGGCTCTGAGGACAGAGGAGAATTAAACTGGATCCCACCACAAACTCCAGAGCAAAACTCTAAACATAAAAAGCAAAAAAGATAAAGCTAAGTAAAGACATACAGAGCCATATATTTAAGTCTTGAAATGAAACACATTTTTAAAAGAGGTTTTAATAGGCTGGAGAGATGACTCCTAGGTTATAAGCATTTACTGCTCTTCCAGAGGATCCAAGTTTTCCCAGAACCCATACTGGGGGCTCACAACTGCCTGTAACTTTAGTTCCCAGGCATTGGCACCTCTGCCCTCCATGGGAACCTACAATCATATGGACAGACAACACACACATACATAATTGAAAATAATAAAAATGAAATCTCTTTCAAAAAGAACCTTCAAATCCCACAATCCTGAAGAGGAACATGTTCACACTAATGGCATCTAAATAGAGACTATTCGGGAAGTAAAGGACACCAAATATTGTTGAAAATAGATTATAAATTAAGATGGGACATTTGGGGATAGGAACGTAGCTCAATTGGGAGAATGCACAAGGACCTGGGTCTGATCTCCATTATCACATGAACATGGTAACTTTCTTATAATCCCAGTCCTCAGATAGAATCATGAAGAGTAGAAGTTCAGTGTCATCCTCAAATACATAGAGTTCAAGGCTTAGTCTGGGTCACATGGATCCCTTCTCCAACAGACATAAACCACTACATCCCTAGAAGAATATAGGATGCTCTGGTTATGTAGGACAATATTGCTTCTATAAATTAAACTATATAAGAGCACTAAATATTCTCCAAAGACACAAACATCTTTAAGGACATGCATGCATTAAACAGAAGGGAGCAGACAGATGCCTATAACAGGATAAAACAAAGGAGAAAACCAAGCCTTAGTGAGGGCAGCAATTATAGTACAGGAGTCCTTGCTAGAGGTCTAGAGGAAAAAAGAACATGTGGAGAAAGACATTAGAAGACAGGCAGACAGACATCTATTGTATGTGGATACTTCCTTTTCATATCAAAATATTTTTGGTACATATATTTAAATAAGTATACATACTTATATAATAAGTATAATGCAAATATATATATTTCAATGGAAAAACAAAAGTTAACCTTAAAATATGTTATAATGAAAACAAAATTTAAATCTATAATAAGACACAGAAGCACAGAATGCCACATATTGCAAAACCCATAATATGTGGCCTAAATGTTGCAAATTTTACTTAGGGACTGCAAGAAGTTTTAGCATCAAACAGAAGAAGGAAAATAAATTATTCATTAACATCGACAATTATTTGTCCATGAATGTTAGGTTCAAAACACTTGAAAAGGATAGTAAGGATAATTGATGTATTAGAAAGCAAAGAATTCATTAAATTGGGAAATGAAGCTGGTGGTGGGGATGATACACACAATTGCCCTGAGGTTTGAGTAAGAATAGAGAAGAGGAGAATCTATACCTAGAAAATGTTTTCACCCAGAACCTTAAGACTCTTTACGACTTCTATTTTGTGGATTTAAATCTGGTTAAGGTGAAAGACTTCTAAGAAAATGCAAATGATTTAGATTAATTAAAAAAGGGACAGAGGGTCAGTGAGGTGAAAGCACTCACAGCCAAGTCTGAGGACCTGAGTTCAATCCCTGGGGAGGAAACCAACTCCCACAGTTGCTCTCTGTGCACTGTAGCATCCACACGCCCTACCACACACAAATAAATAAATAAATGTAATTAAAATGTTAAGACTGCAGAGTGATAGGAAATTGACCAACCCAATAACTATGTGTGAAACAACTTAAAACAGTGTCTAAGAACAATCCCTCAACAGAAAGCATGTCTGTCTGTCCTCCTGGAAACGCCAACCCAACCTTCAAGGAGGATGGAATTTCTGATACTTCAAATGTTCCAAACATGAATACATTATTTCCCAGTGAAGTATATGTAGTTCTCATGCTAGAACTTAACAAAGAGAGTGACTTATTCTAAACACCTTTAAAAAAAAAGAGAGAGAGAGATTTTCCAGGCAGTGATGGCACATGCTTTAAATCCCAGCACTTGGAGGCAGAGACAGGTGGATCTCCGTGAGTTCAAGGCCAGCCTGGTCTACAAGAGCTAGTTCCAGGACAGCTAGGATTGTTGCACAGAGAAAGCCAGTCTCAACCACCACCCCCAATCTCTCTCTCTCTCTCTCTCTCTCTCTCTCTCTCTTTTTTATTTTATGTATATGTGTATTTTGCTTGCATGTTTGTCTGTGCACTGTATGTGTGCCTGGTGTCCTCAGAGATCAAAAGTGGGTGCCAGACTCCCTAGAACTGGAGTTATGGACGGTTGTCAGCTGTGGGTGCTGGGAACGAACCGAGTCCTCTGCTAGCACCAGTGTTCTTACCGACTGAATCATCTCGAAACTTCTTAAACTGGAGCCTGGCCTCACTGGGGTAAAAAAGGTTCATGGTTCATTCTAAGTGACAATTGCTTGTTCCCTAAGTCCAGAACCTTTCCTGGACCTGACTGCAACCTAGAAGCCAGCAATGTTTGTTGGATGTAAGTAAATTAAACCCAACTAGCTGTTTTTCTAGAATGTCGAGAAATCTAGGTAATGTTTTCAGCAGCTTTTAAAGGCAGAGCCTGCATCGTCACTTCGCATAGACTTGTGGGTAAACTTCCCAGTGTCCTTTGATGCAGCAGTAATGCATTCATTATTCCCAGACATCCTGTCAAGCATTACAACTACTTTGTAACTTACATACTTCTGGCATATGAACCTTTGGGTCAAGAGATACCATTTTTCTTGTAAACAAATATGTTTTCATATAAAGAACCCTGTTGTCTCCCAGAGGAGTTCTGTCTTTTAAATTCAGCACAGTCGGGACTTCAAGAGGAAAATTAAAACATGTTCTCAAGAAGATATGAATCTGGGGGTTGGGGAGATGGCTCAGCAGTTAAGAGCATTTGTTGCTATTTCAGAGGACCCAGGTTCAGTTCCCAGTGCCCATCTAGAGGCTCACAGTCATCTACAACACCACTTCCAGGGGATCCAATGCCTTTTCTGGCCTTTACAAGCACCAGACATGCATACAGTACACAGACATATATGCAGGTGAAGCACCTATATGCATAACACAAATAAAATATTTTAAATAAAAAATAAAATATGCATTTCATAAACAATATTGACTAGAAGAAGCAACTGGCTGAAGCTTACAGAATGCTAGCATTTCTGCAAAACTGTCTGCCAGTGTCTGACCCAGATCTTCAAGCATGTGGCTGATATTCAGGAGCATTAAAATGGCTTATAGAATCGGGCATGGTGGCATGAGACTTTAATCCCTCCACTCCAGCATGCAGAGGCAGGTAGATCTCTGTGAGCTTAAAGCAAGTCTGGTCTAAATAGTGAGTTCCAGGCCAGCTAGGGCCACTTAGTGAGATCCTTTCTAAAGAATAAAAATGAAAAAATAACCACAAAGAACTGTCTATAGCAGAGACAAAAGCCATCTCACCCCTGCTGTTTTGAATGAGAATGGCCCCCAAAGGCTCACATTTGAATACTACCTTTGGAAGAATTAGGAGGTGTGGCTTTGGAGGAAGTGTGTTACAGGAGCGGGCACTGAGGCTTCAAAACCCTCCCACCATCCTCAGTGTGTGCTCTGCTGCTCTTGTGATTCCCCATGGGAACCCTAACTGTGGCTTCAGAGACGGCCTGCCTGCTTACTGCCACTCTCCCTGCAGGGATAGTGATGGACTACAATCTCCCTAGAACCATAAACCCCAAATAAACTCCTTTTTCTGTAAGTTGCCCCATCATAGTGCTGTATCACAATCATAGCTAACTAACTAATACATCTTTTTTTTTCATACCGGAAAATGGAAACTCAGACTTTTGTACTGGGCCTTTGATGGTCACATGTAAAGGCAAGCATGACCCCATACTGCCTGCCCCCGCCCCGCTCCATCTGCACATTATTCCACACCTGACAAGTGTCCAGGCCCCATTCCGAACTTGTACACAGCATGTCATTGTCAATGAACTTCTTCTGGTTCTTCTGCAGGAGGAACTGGTACCCGTGATTGCAGATTTCATTGTTCACGATCCTGGCAGCCAAACCCTGGACATGGCAGGGGGTGTTCGGGGCCCCTGCAGAGAGAAAGATCTTGGCATGGCCTCAACTTCGGAGCCTATTTCCAACTCAGGGTCATTCACATTTGTGCATGTAAGAGGCAGGGTCATGTCCAGAGGTGTTAGTTCATAAAAGCTACAGTTTGTTGCCTGGCTTTCAAAAATGTCCCCACTCATTAAGAAAATTAAGCCAAGAACTGGGGGTGGCACACATCTTTAATCCCAGCACTTGGAAGGCAGAGGCAGGTGGATCTCTGAATTTGAGGCCAGCCTGATCTATAGAGTGAGTTCCAGGATAGCCAGGGCTGTGTAAAAAAAAAAAATCCTGACTCAAACAAACAAACAAACAACAAATAAAAACATAAAATGAAACAAAAACTAAGTGAAAGTCTCCCAGGGGCATGGAATGAAAGCCAGGTATGAGTGAGAACAAGGAGATACTTCCTAAACACTCAAGTTCAAGAATAAGTTCCTTCTTATTCCGTGAGAATAAGCTTTGGCACGCTGCTCCTGGGAAAGGGGGCAAGACCCTAGAGCCTAGATGTAGCCCTTCTGAAAGGTTGGCAGGACTCCAGACAGCACCAACAGGGCTGCCTCTCTGAGCATTAGGGATGCATATTGACTAGAAAGGTCACCTCAGTGTAATGTATCAGAACATATTGAGAGCAAAGTCCTCAGCGTACCTGCAGATACAGATCCCCATGAATCGCCAAAGATTTCATTTCCTACTATGCTGGAGGCTAAGGACTTGGTATAAGACCTAACTTAACTTTGGGGGTTGGTGAGATGGCTTAACAAGTACATCAAGCCTGATGACCTTGGCTTGATTCCCCAGGACCCACAGGACAGATAAAGTTTGTCCTCTGACCTTCAGGTATGCACTATGGCACTTGGACTCTCACACACATACACATAAATAAGTAAACAAGCAAAAAATTAAATGACTTTAACTTTGGAAGGCAAAGTTTTCCCAGGCCTCTTGTCTCTCTGCTCGAGCACTGTGTATCTCTTTAGGCATATGAATGTGCTCAGAAAATGACTGCACAGAATAGAGGAAGAAGTGAATGGGTGACCCCAGGACAGTGTCCTGCAGGGTCAGGTGTCTCAAGAGCCCTGCTCTATTGCACACTCACCTTTAGTCTTTTCTTTTCCCCACCTGATGACCCAACACATGGTGCCTATGGTTGGCCTGAAATTGATGGTGGGGAGGCAGATTGGCTGGACGAGGGGGGACCAGGCGACAGGGTACTTGAGCTTCAGGATGGCGATGTCGTAAGACATGTGACTGTTGAACTTCTCGTGAATCACAATGTTAGTGAGCAGGAGCTCCGAGCTGTTGTCCGGGAGGTTCTGGACGCCCACCTTCACGGTGTAGTTAGCCGGGTCCTTGGATCTGCAGGCCCAGAGAAGAAACAGCTCACCAGCAGTAAGGCCACGAATGGCTAGAGAGATAGTGTTCTGAGTCTGAGGATACTCAGGCTCATGGCCTCTAGTCCCAGGACCCCAGACCAAGATGCCCCCACAGACTGACCTTTGCAGGCAGTGTGCAGCTGTGAGGATCCAGCTGTGGTGGATGAGGGAGCCGCTGCAGACATACAGCCCCAGGAACAGAATGCTTACTTGCCACAGCCACCTGCCCACCTTCATCACCTTCCCGTTTACCACCTTGCAGGATACATTGGTCTGACCACGGGACCAGAACCAGGGCCCTGAAGAAAGAGGTGAAGAGACGGATGCAAACGGTTGCCCTCGCCCTGCAGGCCAAGGCAGACTGTCAAAGCGTCTCTCAGCCGTGACCCAAGCAGACCCTGCCATCTGCACAAGTCAGGGCCTGAAGCTACTGCCTCAAAAACGGGCAACCACAAACCCAGAGGCACTAGGTGGTCCCCATTATAGAGAAAGCCCCCCAAAATGGAGACCAGACAACTTGTCTGACCAATGCTGTGAGCCATCACCCTATGACTCATCCCTGCCCATAGTTTGCCCATATGGCTTGGGGAGGAAGAGAGAACCTAGAGGAGTGAGATAGTCAGCCAAGGGCAAGGACGGGGCCTAGTGTTCAAGATTCCTGCTGGTTGTCTCTAAAAATACATGGACAGTGATGTTTTATTGTTCAACTACAGCCACGGCTCATACCCTGTCCCTGGAAACAGAGAGGCATGCCCACCTCTCGCTGGCCTCAAGAACAGGGAGAGAACAGGAGCGTGCATGAGCTGGAGCTGAGACTGAGGTTTCTGTTTTTGTTTTGCTTCTTTATTATTTTATTTGTATGTGTGTGGGTGTTTTGCGTATATTTATGTATGCGTATCATGTGTGTGCAGTACCCACAGAGGTCATAAGAGGGCATCAGATTCCCTGGAACTGGAGCTGCAGTTGCGAGCCACCTGGCCTGGGTGCTGCCAATCAGACCTGGGTCCTCTGGAAGAGTAGTCAGCACTTTGAACCGCTAAACTATTCCAGTCCCTGCTTTTTTTTTTTTTTAAGACAGGGAAAGTCTTGTGCAGCTGAGTGTCACCAGCCAAAGTGACCAAAATCCTGATCTTCCTTTCTCTTCCTCCCACATGCTGGAGTTACAGATGTGTGTCATCATGCCCAGTGAGAGTGAGGTTTTTGTTGTTGTTGTTTCAAATGGATCATCTGGGTTGGTATTTAATAATAATTCTTCATGGGAACTCAAAACTAACAACTGAGTACTACAAAAGAGAAGAATTGTTCTATAAGAAAGGGTTGTGGAACAAGAGTAAAGAAACGTGAGCTGGGCATGGTAACATGCGCCTTTAATCCTAGCACTTAGGAGGCAAAGGCTGGTGGGTCTCTGTGAGTCCGAGGCCAGCTGGGGCTACTTAGTGAAACCCTGTCAAGACTGGAAGGAAAGGTTTCTGGTGGGGAGTCTCCTGCCAGTCTGGGTTGTTGAACAAGCACCACATGTGGCCCCTGAACAGGTGGAACTGGGCCTGTCATCACAAGCCATGCCACGAGTCTGTTTCCCTCAGCAGCAGACCACGCAGTGTAGAGCAGAGTCTGAACTCAATAGCTGCAGCCAAGACAGGTCTGGGGGAGCACAGGACAGGTGGTTTGGGGACAACAGATAACGGTGATATCTGATGAGCTGCATATGTTAGCAGAAACATCGAGTAGGTCCTCCGTGGTTGAAATCACTGTGGTGTGGATGTAATCTGAGTACCCCTCCACATGTGAAGCCTTGGTCCTCCGGGAATGATATGTGGAGGTGCCACAGACCTTAAAGAGGTGGGGTTTGTGGGTGGAGAGATGGCTCTGTGGGTAAGGTCTTGTTGGGCAAGTGTGAGGACCGAAGTTTGGATTCTCAGCCAGGTGTGGCAGTGGATGCCTGTAACCCCAGAGCTGGAGGGCAGGGCCAGGAAGATCCTTGGAGCTCTCTAAGTGACAAGTCTGACGGAGGCGGGGAGTTCCAAGTTCTGAGACCTTGTCCGGAAATGATTAAGAAAATATCTGATGTCAGCCTCCCCTGTCCACACATGTGCCAGCAGAGGTGAGCATGCCCACACAGAAGTGGAGTCTGGTGGAGGTCTTTAGGCCATGTCCTCAAAGGACTGCAGAAACCCACCCAGCCTTTCTCTGCCTCCTGACTTTATGTAAGTATTCATTCCCAGGACGGACAGTTGCTACCTCCATTAGAGGGTACCTCTTCCATCCTCCACCCGATGTGACAAATCTTTAGACTTTGAATTTTGAAAACTGTCAACTAAATATACCTTTCTACTTCATTTGAAGATTGTCTCAGGTATTTTCTTGTTGATTGTGTGAGGGGTGTGGTTTTTTGTTTGTTTGTTTTGGGGGTCTTGGTTTTTCAAAACAAGTTTTCACTGTGTTGCCTTGGCTGTCCTGGAATGTCATCTGTAGGCCAGGCTGGCCTCAAACTCACATATCCACCTGTCTCTGCCTCCCCAATGCTGGGATTAAAAGTGTGCATTTCTACACCTGGCTCTTGGGTATTTTCTCAAAACACAAAGCTAATGCACAGACGTGTGATGTTTGAGTTAATTCACACCATGTGTCCCTGCCTCCTGCTACTGTCCTGTGTAGATGGCCTGTTCCCTTGCTTAGATTCCCATTGGTGGAATGGTCTTCCTCTCAGCTACCCGCCCTCCGCAGGGATCCTCAAGGGCTGCACTACCCCCAAGTCTCCACACAGAGTCTTACTTTCTCTTTGCTCAGCTTATCTCTACATCCCTTTCCCATGCCTGTCTCCTGTTTCCCTTATCCCTGCCCCTACCCCAGAGAGCCGCATTTCTGGACTTTCTAATACACCATGGTGAGTTCATGGCCATCTTTTGTTGCCGCTGTTGTTTCTTCTTTACAGCTACTGTGGTGGTTTTAAGGAGAATGGACCCCCGTAGGCTCATAAATTTAAATGCCTTTTAAAGTTGGTAACTGTTTGAGAAGGATTAGGAGGTGTGGCCTTGTTGAAAGAAGTGTGTCACTGGGGGCGAGCTTTGAGGTTTCAAAAGCCCACACCAGGCCCAGTCTCTGCCTGCAACTCAAGGGTCAGATGTGAGCTCTCGGCTACTGCTCCAGCACCATGCCTGCCTGTGGCCATGCTTCCCACCATGTTGACCATAAACTAACCCTCAGAAACTAAGCAAGACCCCTTACATGCTCCCTTTAATAAGTTGCCTTGGTCATGATGTTTCATCACAGTAACAGAACAGTAACTAAGACCTTTTCACTTCTATCCCTGTCTGTCCCAATCAAGACTGTTCAACATTGGTAGTCAGGAGAGGGCCTAAAAAGCGTGCCCTTTCATTCCCCATAAAGCTGCAACCACAGAGAGAGCCAAGACTCCCCAAAAGAGCTCTTTTGCCCCACGGTGACAAGGAGCAAGGTTGGCCCTCTCTCCAGGGTTCCCCACCCTCTGTAAGATTCTTGGGTCTCAAAGAAGAGCTCTTTCCAGATCTTGTGCCCTGGACAGCCCTGATCCTACCCTTCCTCTTGTACAGGACTCATGGGATTCAGCCTGAAGATGCCAACACCAGGTCGAAGCACCAAGGAGGGAGCCTGAGGGGTTGTTTTCACATTTTCATTATTATTTTTATTTCTGTGTGTATGTCTGTGTATGGATATGTGTATATGAATCCTCTGGAGCTAGAGTTGCTGACAGTCGTGAGCTGCCTCAGATGGGGGCACTGGGAATCAAACTTGAGTCCTCTGGAAGAACAGTATACTCTCTTAACCACTGAGTCACCTCTCCAGCTATGATGGGTTATTAATAGGTGCAGTGTGCTGCAGTTCAGCCTTGCCCCAGGCACAACGATGCCCTTCCATATGTAGCAGACACTCAGGGATTCAGACAGAGTCCACTACAGACCATGGTACCCTCTCTTGAAATTCTAGAAGCTACGCAACATTACTTACAAACAGGATCCTGCTAATCTTTTCCATGTTCATAGATGGCCACCAGTTATATTGACTTTGAGGACTCCATTCCTATAAGGTCATAGCCGACTCCCACCTCCTCACCAGAGGCACAGCAGTTAGCACCCATGCTTGTGTCTAAGGCTGCACATACCCTAACCACCCCCAAAACATCACTAATACTTGACAGGAGTACAGTGAAGTTCAGGCCAGAAGACTGCCCACTTCCTCATTCAATCGCTCACTCAACAATGCACTAGTCCAGGAAAAAGGGTGTCCCACAGTGATGGAAGAAGGCAGGACCCAAGTTGGGGAATATAGTCCCTGTTTCCAGTTATCAACATACAGCCAGCTGGTGACTTGAGGTAGGGCTCCCATCACAAAAACCACCTTTCTCAGGAAAAGCCCGGACATCCTCTGCCACTTGAATATTCTCAGTCCCAAAGCATCTACTGAGAACTGTTGAGTCCCGGTTCTAACGCTCACAAACCATTAAAGCTGGACCCAGGCTTCCTGTGTGAAACAGAGAGCCCAGTGTACAGTGTTGAGGTGTAGACTGTCTCACCAGGGGACACTCAGACAGCAGCCACAAGTCCTGAGACTCCCAGACAAGCTTGTCCCTCCACGGATGTCAGTTTGTTCCCCATTTTTGTTCCTTCATCTCTTGTGGTCATCCAGCAAACAAACTGGCTCCATACTGAACGGGTCACATGGGGGTCCCTAAAGGTCACAGCCCATGGCCATCCCAACAGTCGACTTCCCAGTTCTGACAGGCCCTGCAGCCGTGAGGACAGCCCACGTAGACACCAGGCTGTGGGCTGTCAGATCCCTTCATCCCTCCGTCCAGGCCTTACCTTCCACACAGGGCAGTTTCTCAAATCTGACAGAAGAAAGAGGATGTGGGAGAAGACCCTGAGGATCCACTGATCCACACGCCATGGTAAGAAGCTCAGCTCTTACCACTCCTTAGAACGAGACAGAGTGTCTCCATGATGCAAGGATTCTAGAATCCAGTTGTTTATTCAGGTCTCTGCCTTGGGTTTGGGGCTCACCCTGCTGAAGCAGCCTCAGGAGCTTGCCACAGCCATGAATGGAGGCGATCAGAAACCTCCCTGGAACAGTGATTCTGGGGCTCTGCGCTGAGCCTGCAATCATGCCTGGCCCGTTAACAACGTCTGCAGAGCCCAGCTCTCAGCAATGGCCTTGATGGTGCCCTCACACCTAGCTCTGAGCCCGTGATCTTGTCCCTTGGCTGGCTCCTGACAGCACCTTGTGGTTAGCCTTTGATGCTCCCCTAGTATTCATCTCAGCTGTGTCTGAGGAGCCCCTAGAGAAGTGGGAACCAAGACACGACTTCTTTCCATAGCATACGGCTGCTGTGAGAGTTGTTTTTGCTCTCAGGTACTGTATTTTCAAACAGAGTAGGTCCTGGGGAGTGTAGGGTGGGGGCCTGGTCTGAGGCTTCTGGAGAAGCAGTAATTCACAGACTGTTTCAGCAGAATACATGGTGTCTAGGAACACCTCCTCACCTCTCCACTCCCGAGATACCCAGTGTTGCACCTCCTTCTGCTGCACGCCGCCACCGGTGTTGCTGAAGGCACAGAGTGGCACATTTTCATCCGCTGCTGAGGGAGATGAACTGATACGATCACTGCAGAGAACTACTTAGCAAAGCAGACATATGGAAGCTACAACTGAACCTTCGCCCCTGGAAACAGTCTAGATGTGCCAGAGGACGAGACTTCACAGGGGGCTTCGGGAAGCCTTCACTGACACTGTCTACCNCCCGCTGCCTCAGAGAAAGGCTACCCAGCAGCTCCGAGCACTGGGCAGTCTACGGCTTCACGCTGACAGAAAGGGCTCAGAAATGAAGTGCACCTGTTGTGTGATGGCAGAAACAAGCAAATCAAACTTTTTTCTTGTGGTAGAAAATGCAGGAAATGGTGATTGCTGTAGTCAGATGCCCTCAACATAGCAGAAAAATATTCAAAGTGGAGAGAATGTAGAGAGAGAACTCCAAAACAGAGAAACTCTTTGCCTCTGTGAAAAATATTTTTAAAGAGATTTATTTTATTTTAGCATGTTTGCCTGAATGTGTGTGTATATATATGTAAATTATATATACACATAAACACACATACATATATACACTACACACATATATTGCATGTATTCTGTTCCTACAGAGGCCAGAAGAGGGAGGCGGAGCCCACACAACCTAAGTTACAGACTGTTATGAGTCACCATGTGGGTGCTGGGGACTGAGCCTGGGTCCTCTGTAGCATCAGCCAGTGCTCTTAACTGCTGAGCCATCTCTTCAGCCCCATCTTTTAAAACACTTTCTTCTGAGAAGCAAGAGGGCATTTGACCACTAAAACAAAGGTAGCAGGACAAAAAACAAGCACATTTGTAATCATTTAATGAATGAATCTATTTTATGGAAAATGATTAGGTGTGTATGGGTAGTTACAGATGGCTGTTAGCTGCCACGTGGGTACCAGGTTTGATAATGATGTCTCTATCTGTTGCTATTTGTTTTCCTACTTGGAAGCCTCACCTGAGGGGACTCAGCTGCCTGGGACTCTATAGGATGTCCAGGACTGCCTCAATAGTACTCCTTAGTCAATTTCTTCTGGGTGTTTTAAACACCTGATTCAATGGTACTTCTATCTATCAATCATCTATATCTATATCTATATCATCTATCTATCTATCCATCTATCATCCAACCATCTGCCTATCTCTTACTATTTATTCTTTTCCTTTGGCTTGCTAGATACTTAATAAATTCACTCATTCAAAAACCTAAAGTATGGCTGTCACACATCATTCTCCAAACTATATAAAACAGAACCTTGATGTAGGAGGGTCATCTGTCTATGTGTTACTTTCATTGGTTAATAAACTGCCTTGGCCCTTTTGATAGGCCAACCTGAAAGACCCCCTGAGGGTATCTTCCTTCTGGGGAGACCCTTCCCAAGGAA
>LOEQ01006180.1:67160-88541 GCA_001685075.1 Bramus lutescens | reverse complement strand
GGATATTGGAAGTAGAAAAGATTGCCAGGCAAAAGTTGGGAGCATGGGGGTGGGTGTGGGGTGGGGTGAGGAGAGATGGGGAGAGAAAAGGGAGAAGGGGAGGATGGGGAGAACTTGAGGGAATGGGATGTTTGGGATAGAGGAAGGGTGGATATGGGAGCAGGGAAGTAGATAACTTAATTAAAGGAGCCATTTTAGGGTTGACAAGAGACTCGACTCTAGAGGCGTTCCCAGGTGTCCAAGGAGATGTCCCCAGCTTGGTCTTTGGGTAGCAGAGTAGAGGGTGCCTATACTGTCCTTATCCTATAGCCACACTGATTAATATCTTGAATATCATCTGGCAGTGGATGGAGATAGAGACAGAGACCCACATTGGGGAACTGGACTGAGCTCCCAAGGTCCATATGAGGAGCAGAAGGAGGGAGAACATGAGCAAGGAAGTCAAGACTGCGAGGGGTGCATCCACCCACTGAGACGGTGGGGCTGATCTAATGGGAGCTCACNGAGGAGCAGAAGGAGGGAGAACATGAGCAAGGAAGTCAAGACTGCGAGGGGTGCATCCACCCACTGAGACGGTGGGGCTGATCTAATGGGAGCTCACCAAAGCCAGGTGGACTGGGATTGATGGAGCATGTGATCAAACCAGACTCTGAATGTGTCTGAGAATGAGAGCTGACTGAGAAGCCAAGGACAATGGCACCAGGTTTTGATTCTACTGCATGGACTGACTTTGTGGGAGCCTAATCTGTTTGGATGCTCACCTTCCTAGACCTGGATGGAGGGGGGGAAGGCCTTGGCCTTCCCACAGGGCACTGAACCCTGACTGCTCTTAGGACTGGAAGGGGGAGGGGGAGTGCGAAAGGGGAGGGAAATGGAAGGAGGAGAGGAGGTGGAAATTTTTAATAAAAAATTAATTTAAAAAAATTTAAAAAATAAATAAAGAAAAGAAAAAAGGAGAAAGATGTGCTTCTGTACAGCCTCTGCTTTCCTTTTTGAATGTTTGAGTTTTGTTGCTGCTTTTTTGAAGACTGTGTAGCCTTAACCATCTTGGAACTCACCCTGTAGAGCAGTCTGGTATCAGACTCACAGAGACTGGCCTGCCTATGCCTCCCAACTTCTGGAATTAAAGGCATGTTCTACAGTTACCCAGCTCTTTTAGAATTTTTTTTTCTAAAATTTATATGTGAAATGCTATTTTGACTGCTCTAGGGATACAAACAAGTAAAATCATCCTATAATGTACCTTTATTTTAAGGCAAAACTACATCATTGGTCCCTTGAATTCCTGTTAAATTGAATCAATAATTCAAAAGCATAGTCAAGTCAGTCAACATCCAGCATGGATGGACGAGGAAGCTCCACCCATCACCCAGGAGTTAATGGCAACTGGTGACTGGAAGGGGAAGGGATAGTCATTTTTCATTTGGAATGTGGTCCCTGCTTGGTTTCCCAATCTCTAGCAAATGGCCCTAAAGCCATAAATATTGGCAGTATAAATATGACACAGTGGGCTCAAAATAAGAGCCGCCCATGAATTTGGAAAGGAGATTCTCTTGGGTGATTGTGGTGGTAGTTAGAGGGAAGAGAGGATCAAAGCTCGTTGTATATATGGGTGAAATTCTTAGAAGAATAAATATAAATTGATTTTTAAAATAAAAATAATTAAAGTTTGCTAAACATTTTAAGGGAATATTATGTTTCACTTTTGGCTTCCTTTGAGTGCTGTCCCTTAACAACATGAGGCACTCTGTCAGATGCAAGAGACAAAGACAGAATTATTGTAAAAAATACATTTAAAAGTAAATATAAACAATATGTTATTCTAATCCATGACCTTTATTCCATTGTCTTCCTTATCAAAACATTCAGGACTCAAGGAAGAGGGTTTAGTTTAGTTTACAATGGCCCACAAGAATTCACTTTTTTTCCCCACAGGAATTGGGTTTCTTGTTTGTTTGTTTGTTTCTGTTGTTGTTTTTGTTTTTTTGAGACAGAGTTTCCTTGTAGCTTTGGAGCCTCTCCTGGAACCAGCTCTTATGAACCAGCCTGGCCATGAGCTCACTGAGATCCACCTTCCTCTGCCTCCTAGTGCTGAGACTAAAGGTGTGCACCACCACCTCTGCCCAGCCTGGGCTTCTAGTTCTATCAACAAGCAACTAGTGACCCATTACTCCCTTTAAACCAGTAATGCATTCACACTGTGATGTCAGTAAGACATGTTTGTTTTGCAACTTCTGATTCCACTTTAAGAATGTAAGACATTAATTTGCAATAAAAATAATAATTTCACCAAGCAGTACTGTCTATGCAACTAAAAGCAGTGTTAAATTTTATGTCAAGGAATTTGATTGAAACACAAATAAGAGGAATTAGTTTGGTATTGTTTCAATGTTAAATGGGAAGCTTGTCTTTCTCAATTTGGTCCCTGTGTAAATATAGAGTTCAGAGGAGTTTAGAAATGAGAAATTTCCCTTGAAGGGGGTGTGGGGGTGGGGTGGGGGTGTGATTTAATTTATAATCTTACATGCATGGGTACTTATAGTAACGCAGACATCTGAGAGATTTTGAGATTTTGAGACTTTGGTTTTTAAAATTTTGCCCAGAATACTGATTATTCTGTACCATATAAATGTGAGTTTATTATAAATTGGGTGGTGGTGAGACTTTAATGTAGCCTTATTTACTTCTAGAGACAGGTTTGCAAACTCACAGACTGTATCACCTTATAGTAACAAGGACAAGCACAGCCACTCAATGAAGGTAATGAAGTCTGTGAAAGAATGAAAGAGAATGCCAAGATTAAGTATTTATAATATGGAATACAAGAAAAAATAATTTGAATTTCCTTTTAAAGCAGGAAAAACCTTGAGCTTTTATTTGATTTCTCCCTGAGCTACTAAGAAATCAAAAACACATTTGTATTAAGAACTAATTAAGGACATCTTAAAATAATAAGACATATTTGGAATACTCATAATGGTATGTTTTCATGACATCTTTAGAATGTTTCAGTTATACTGATGGAACGCTTAAATTTTCTAAGATTTTTCATACAGAAGAAAGGACAGACACACACAGTTCCACTTTTGGAAATAATTTGATGAAAATTTTACAACAAAGAACAGTTCTCTGTTCTGTATTTCTCCATAACGGTATTTTTTTTGTTTTAATTAGGGTCAAGTATTCTCTCAACTTTGATGTTCATTCTCCATATATAGCCAAAAAAGATTCAGACATGGTGATACAAATGGCTGCTTGTTCTGGAATAGCAGTGTTGTTTATGTGGAAGCTTGACATCCCTGAATCACCGTGTTCTCATAACTGAAGTGAAAGGCATGAGGCGTATTGAGTCCTGTGGTCAGAAGCTAAGCAGAACAGTCATTTTAGAGAGGAAAGGGAGATGGCTGTAATGGTTGACTAATAAACACAGAAACTTTGTGTTTGTGTGTATTGTGTGTGTTATAAAATATATATTGTCAGTATATACACATGTCTTTGTTATAATATACACAAAGACACAGAATTATAACCAAACAAGGCTTTTCAAGTAAGTTCTTAAATAGTCTATACCTTCTTTTTAAAACATCCATTTAAAAAATACTAGAAATGGCGACACTAGAAATGTCAGGTAAGCTTCCCTCAGGATCCAACAATGCCTCTGTCTGAAGAAGACCTGAGGTACAACACCAGCACCCTTCCTAACATGAAAGAGGGAAAAATCTCACAGGGCTCTACCAAAAGACAAAGACCTAAAGGCAACTCTGGAAGACTGAGAGGGGGAGAATTAGTCTTCCCCAGTAATAAGTTATCAAAATACAAATAATATGCCACTACAGTTATCCAGTACCAAGTGTTCAGCCCCAAAAGCACACACATACACGCATAACACTCAGTGGCCTGAGCACTGTATATACATTGTTGGACATATGTAACAATAACAATCAAAGAAAAGGAGACCATGATTTCAAACAGCAACAAAAAGGAGGAGGGTCCTTAAGAAGGAATTCAGACAGGACAAGAAAGGGGGAAATGATGTAATTAGATTTTAGTTTTAAAACTCTAAACAAGACCAAGAAATCAAATGGGTAATGTCACTTACCATATCGTGGTCTGAAACTGGCCCAAAACTGGTGACGAAGATGTCAGTCTTCACCTCGGTTACACGCTCTGATGAAGCAGGAAATTGTGCCGGTGAGTGTCTATCAACAGCTGCTATTAGAACTAACTCTCACATGCTCACACTCAAATGGGAAATTCATTGACTTTGATTAGCCATTTCTAAAACTTGTCCACTGTGTGATTCTTATAATTGACTGCTTACACATGAAATTTCACATTTAGTACTTTCAATGAGGTAAAGATCCTAAATATGCCACCTTGGGAGGCTGACTCTTGGGAGATCTCAGCTGCTTCTTCACGACTTTTTAAGAACGACACACTTGTCTCAGTGGTTTGGAACCACTTCACATTTTATTAAGAAAAATGTTAGTACAGCCATATGTCTGAAGGTTAAATATTTTTACATAGTTAAGCAGATCTCTCAGGTGCATTGTCTACCTTTGGGAGGTATAGAGGAGAGTTTAGCAGGCTTTATGGACTCTTGTCTCAAGTGTATGCTTTACAAATGATTACTTTCTGTTGCTAAATCATACCTGAACTATCCAAACGACTCCCTGGGAAAACCATGACAAGTAATGGAAGCATGTTTAGTTTTGGTGATGAGAACATATTGTGGCATGGAAAAAGTTAATATAGTATGCTGTTTTTTCCACATTGAATGTAATTTTATTAGAGTGGCCTCTGATGGCCTATACAGAAACCAATGAACCATATTTATTGCACTTTTGTGACAACCCAGCAGAGATATTTTCAAAGAAATACAGTTGCTAACCAAGATACAGAACAGATCTCCGGCTGAGAGGAAACGGTTTGTTCAGGGGTGAGAACGGGAAAGAGCACTAAATAATTTTCAGGCGCACTCTGGGAAACAACAACCCAATCTCGTAAGAGCTCCTATCTCGTAGGCTTTCATTTCTATTTCTAACGCTATCGCGGGACATTGAAAGCATCACGCTACTGCCGCAGCAGTAAAGTCTTTGGAGGATCGAGACCTAGCCTGTCTCCTTCAGCAATTCCCTGATGGGTACTCAAGACTTCAGGGTCAATTCATGACAAAGAGGTTCATCTCAATCAACCAGAACAAGCAGAGGAGGAACTAGAGTTTGAGACAATGATTTTACTTTTTCCTGTCTGAGCAAATATTTCCTTGATTTTGAAACAACCCAATAAGTTTCTTTATCTGAGAATGATCGTTGGTTTAGCCTTTAAGCAGTCTTAAATTTTTCATAGCTTGTAACAAAAAAAATCATAGAACTGTGGATTTAGATCTCACTTCTAACCAGGCTGTAGATGAAGAGAAGTAAATGCTCAGCAATGGGTCTCAGCTGTGTTACCCATTTTCTTCTTCCATCCTTGGCTCTGCATCTTGTAACATCCACCGTCATATTTACCTTTGCCTGCATCGCAGACTTTTTCTCCATATATTTTTAACTATGTTTTTTTCTGATTTAAAACATCTCATTATTTGCTATAATAACAAAAACTTAATTATATAATAATTTCACTATCATATTTTCATGCATATTTATTCTGTTGAACTTAAGGTTCCTTCAGTTAGTAACATTTTATAACAATGTTGTAACCATTCCTCAATGATAAAAATCACAAAAGGAAAATCAATGCCACATATTTATAAAAACTAAAGCTTATATTATGTGGTGTCTCTTTTAATTCTTCTTTTCTGTATCTCATCCTTAGATTTTATTTGATACAATAAAATAGACAATATCTTATTCTGCGAGGTGCAAAAAGAGAGTAGATATTAGAGCCTTAGGAAAATTTGCAGTCTAAATTATTTCCTACCAAGTATGGAAATTGGAAATAATTTGTTTTATTATTTATTATCCATTTTTGTGCTGTTAAATCCTAATGAAACTGTGCAATAGAAATAATTTGAAACTGAACTTATTTTCTAATAATTCTTCAATATGATTTGATATTCCTATTGGGTATTGCTTTTAATTAATTGAGTTGACCTTTTATTATTTTCAAAGTTCAAATCTTATTGCATAGTGACTATTAAATATATGATCTATAGTAATTATCTTATGTAACTGAGTTGCATGCAGTTTCAAAGTTATTTCTGCTTTTACCATTTTACTTTCATCCTTGAGATGCATGTTCATTTAGGAAATACTAACTAATCTGTCTGCATGTTGGCATAATTTGCCAACCTGGGGCCCTCTCTTACAAATCTATGCCACTATTGTCTGTTTCTTGTATATGAAGAAAACTGTTTCTATTATGGAAATTCCACAAGGTAGCTAGTTTAAGGAAATTGGACTAGCAATTTTTTTTAGTATCAAGTGATTTGTATCATCATTCATGATGAAGTGGTCTGAAGAAGTGAGATGAAAAATTTCAGAATATAGGTACCATTTTTTCTCTGTTGTTTTAAGATTGAAGGTTAATAGATGGCCAGTTATATAATCAACAATTTTGAAAATAAAATCCTATTTATAAAGAGTTTGTGACAAGTGAGTAAAACATGAAACATAGTTAAGTTTAGGTACATCTATAACCATGTATAATTGCACCTGTGCCATGTGAAGTTTAGATTAAACATGGGAAACAGTTTACATGAATGACTATCACGACATTCTAAAATTCTTAAATTTTAAAAGTTTTAAATTTTTTATCTTTTATTCATCCTTGGCCTGAAACATAGTCATCATATCAATTCATAACCTTCAGATACTTTATTTTATTTTTTAACAGCCACTGGCCTCTGAGATTTGCTAGTATTCAATTTAACTATATACCAAAACAAGATATCTGACCTAAAGTCCCTGCATCATAGACATCTGAAATGAATTCCTCACTGTATTCTCTAATCATATATGTATCCTTAAAGAGTTTCTGACTGTGAATGTCTGTCATTTTCTTTTAACTTCCAAATGGAAAAGAGAAAAGTGGACAGAGAGAAGGAGGGGAGATAGGTAAAGGGGAAAGAAGAGAAGGGGAACAGAATTGAATGGGAGGGGAGGGGAGGGGAGAGGATGGGAGGGAAGGGAAGGAAGGGAAGGGAAGGGAAGGGAAGGGAAGGGAAGGGAAGGGAATTTGCAAACTGAATCATGCTTATGAAGGAGAGCAGAAACAACTACTAGATGTGAAGAATGGTTGATGTCATAGGAGAGGGAAGAAGCATAGTCAAGTGAAACTCAGCCTGCCACTCAGTTCTTGAGCAGCCATAGAGCAATTACAACAGGAGAATGAACACTTTCTTTGCTTTTTTTCTTCTTAATGACTCTAAGACACTATGTTTCAAGTAAATATAATCAGCTTTATTGACCTGTTTGTTACCCAAAGATCTTTGGGAATACTTTCAAAACCATACAATGGTTACATGCTGAGTTTTAGGCCAAAATAATACATGAAGTTTGGGCTAAAATCTGTTGTTAAGAAGTTTACAAATCTCAAAAGATAATTAAAATATCAAATGCCAATATTTAACTAATTGTTTCAATCATTTTTGTGGCTTTCATTATTCCATACTTCTTGTAGTCCAGCATGAATTCAGAGTAAAGGGCAAGTTCTTGGCCAAAACAGACCTGTCATGGGTAGCAGGAATGTCCTGAGAATTCTGTCAGTCACTCTTCCTAATAATCCCAAGCACAGAGTCTCAAGATAAAACATTTCTGCAAATGAATCTCAGCTAAGCTCTTTGGTAAGGCTATCTTACTGTGTTTGACTAAGAAATGATTACTTGACATTAAGGCCTGCATAGGCTCAGGACCAAGGGGAAGTGAAAATATTGTCATCTCTCGGTGCTCTTGTTGAGATCTTGAAATACTGCTAATGAACCTTATTTTGCTTGTGTGTTTGGAAAATATTTTCCTTCCAGGTCTTCCTCAATGAGATTTCCAAGTAACATCTATCTATTCAATTGTCTATCTATCTATCTATCTATCTATCTATCTATCTATCTATCTATCTATCTATCTATCNTATATATATATTATATATAGAGAGAGAGCGAGAAAGAGAAAGAAAGAGAGAGAGATGGGATAATATATACCATATATCAATCAATCTATCACCTATCTATCATCTAACTATCTCATCAACTATGATTTATCTATTAGGTATTATCTATCTAAATCAAGAAAAATTAAAATTGAATTATATGCACTAATACCAGAATTCAATGATTTGATATGACACTAACATTTCATTAAGCATACTTGGATGATGCCCAATATTTTTCTAGAGATCATAAGACAAAAAGCCTGAAAAAAAACCATGACATTTTATGTTTTAATGTTTTCTACTTGAGAGCATACGAGAGGAATCATGAGCCTTAAAAGAAACTTAGGTAAAAATATCTATAACCTAGCAAAAACCAAATATGGCCAAATCCCTTCTATAACTATGGAATTGGCTCAAAAACACAAATCAGTTAAAAGAATTTGAATGGAAGAACTGTTCAGAGATTTAAATTTTCAAATAATTTCCCCCAGGTTTTTTTTTTTCACAGTTGTCTTTTCACAGCCAACGTAACTGAAATTAAATGGATTCTCTAAGTATAGATGCCGGCACATACCCTTGATTCAAGGCAAAATACATGGATACATCATATAAAATTGGATCACACTGATGATTGTTGCTACAGTTTTGGATAATAGAATAATAAATCAAAGTAAGAAATTTATATTTTAAAGTCAGTCCTTAAAAAAAGTCCCACCTTTCCGTGCTGTGTTTAGACAGATACCAATACTACATCACTTTCCCACTACCAGACAACAAATCTCTTTGACTTAGACTTCCCTACACTATTGAGACACTATTAAAAGTATTGAAATAATAGCAGTTAGAAAGGGATTTTTCCAATGGATGATTAGTGCCAGAGGCATAAAAGAAAACATCACTACAGTAAAGTAGACCATGCATTGGACTGAGAGATTAAGTGCTCAGCTTTTAACTCTGATTTTCTTCTAGGAAAAGCTGTCTGATTGTATAAGCCATCCTTGCATCTTTTTAAATCTACTCCTTTTCATGTTATGAATGAAGAAATAATGAATGAATCATTGTTGAAGTGATTTTTAAAATAAGATTGTAGGGTCAAAGAAGCATTTGTTATGTGTGTGAATTTAGCATATTTCTCATATTCAGTGTGCTAGCTAGACATAATTCTTTAGAACAGTAAGAAAACTGTGGACAAAAAGGACTAATACTTCTGTACTGCAGCACATCTCGTCACTCTATAAATGGAAGCGTATTCAACCAAGATTTGATACGTAGATACTGGATAGACAGGTAGGTACATAGATGGCTATATAAGAGGCAGAAGGAGAAGATTGGCATGTCTGGCGCCTGGTAATGCTAATAATTACAGAATGAGATGAGCTTTGAAGTAAGTGGGACTGTAGTGGAGGCCCTTGTGGATGGCAGAAAGCAGCTGACCTTTCTGCTAATGCCATGGAAAGCCTTTGGGTACAGAAGAAACATTGTTACTTGAACCTCCAGAAGATAACTGATACTGTGTGAACAGTGGAGTATGAAAGAAACTATAATAAGAAGAAAAGGGAGAGGGGAGAGTTGTAGGCAACATTTTAACAATACCCATAAGAACAGCTTGTTTAATGGGGCATCAACCACATGCTAGATGAAATTGCTGTCAACTGAACAATTCGAAAATTTTCATTGAGAAAGTTTTCATGCACTCTTAATTTATTAAATCCTATATTGAGACCAAATGGACTCACCTTAGTCAGGATCATAAAATAAATGTAAAAATCTTAGTTTCAAATGGTCCTGTTTAAGAACTGGAAATATCCTGGGTTCCCATATAAACACCATCATATTAGACAGGACCATGCCACAGCTCCAGATCAGCCTGCCAAAAGCAACACTAATCTTTCAATCTTGCAATCTTCCTTAAACAAGAGGGAGAAAATGGAAGTTCTTCCCTGATTAATTTGTAAATCAACCTAGTTTGTTTGTGTTTACCTTCTAACACTGGATATAAGGTGAAGAGATATGCTTTAGGATGTCTATAATGTTCCTGACCACTTAGTGGTCTGGGGTTCAGGGAACTCAATTGATACAAGCATCTATGTAGGGAAAGTAGATTAATTTTACTGTGGCACAGCATGTACATTTCATTTCCACTGAAAAAATGTTTTCCTTCTATTGTCTTAGGAATGGTGTCTTCTAGAAGAGTGTTCATTTTAGAGAAAGGGTGTGCATGATAATCTTAAAAATTTGAGTTTCTTTTATATGTAGACAGTCATATAAAGCTTTGGGGCATGATACTCCACGTAGTATTTGAGATATATGATGACATCATAGCAATATCGGATAATATTTCACCACATAATAATTAGTTCTCTTTTAAGATTCCCAAAAATGATTTTCTGTGATTCTTAACTCTGAGGTTCTTATCACAGGAAAATTACAGAAATTTTCATTTAGAGAATTCACATCCTATCATAAAATGAAATAAAATAATCTACAGAAAACATTTAGGAACCCTCCCAAAGGGCTGAAATAAAGTGGATATGGAAAGGATAGAAAATATTAATTATAGGGGCACAGAAATTATCCATTCCCATTTTCCAAGACAGTTTTTGTAACCTGAGTATAATCTCAGGCGTTTCCTCTTATCTGAGGAAATTCCTGGTATTGATCTTGTTGATGATCGACATACAACACGAACAACTAGAAGAGAATATTTATAAATGTGCTAGAACATTCCTTAGTATATAATGGTGATCCATTACATAAGCTGCATTCAAAATCCAACTGAAGACTTCAACCAGGAAAGATTCAGAGGGGTCTTCTGTTTATTGACAAGGTTTATTGTCTTCGGTTTTGGTAGCTGTCTTTCTCTTGAAATACAACTATGTCATAGACTGTCTGCATCTACTTTTCTGTAGAAGGGTGTTGCATTTGCAAGTATATGAACATCTGTTCCATAACTTGCATTCAAACTCCATAAAACTATAATAATTTTAAAGTTAAAAATTCTAAGTGTATAAATTTTAAACACTCTTTTCAAAATATTTTTTGCAAAATAAAGCAATAATGAGAAGGGATTAAATAAGCAGAGTCTTTTTATTTGTATCTTGTGATTTTTCTTCAATACATATGACATTTTTAATTCTAACACTATTACATTGTGGAAGAAATACGAACTGTTTGAAATTCATCCAAACACAAGTACAAACCAGCAATTTATGCTAAGTATGAATATAATTTTTCACTCTGACCTCAATAACACTTGGGATGCCAAATAATCATAGAAGATTATTGAATACCAGGTATCTTATGAGTTAGTCAATTATATTTATTTACTATTTTAAAAAGTATAACATAGTCATTCTGATACTATGGAACTTCATATTGGATTTCACTTTTTCACTATCAAATTTATTTTTATGCAGTTATCCACCACCAAAAATAAAAATTTGTGACAGTATTTAAACTTGAAAACAATCTGCTTCAGGATCACCTTCACAACTCATGCATATCACCTGACTGCACAAGAGTTCATTGACCCTCATAGACTTTGGATCTGATTAAATTGGGGTGTTGATGTTTATTTTTTTTGCAAGTCTTTTTATTGAATACTAGAGTTTATGAATTAATTTTAATTTAAAATGAAAATAAATTTAAAAACTAATTAAACTATAATTTTTCCTCGTTTATAGTGACTTAAGCTTCATTCTGTTTTTTGAGGCAGTGTTTCTCTGTGTAGCTTTGGTGCCCCGCTCTGTATACCAGCTGGCCTCAAACTCATGTAGATATATGCCTTCCTCTGTCTCCTAAGTGCTGGAATTAAAGGTGTGTGCCCACAACCACCTGGCAGTGACTTAAAATTTTAAGTATTGCACAAAATATACATTTACTCACATTTGCATTCCTTTATTTTTCTACTTTTCTTATATTTAAAAGAAAAACACAACCCAAAACACGAGTAAATTCCCTGAGAAACCAATATCATTTTTTCAATAACAAAGAACTTCAGGCCAGTTGGCTTTTTCAAGCTGAGTCCTCTTACAACAGCTGGGTTAAGAGTTAGTTCAAAAGATTTTGTAAGAGTTTGACTAACTCAATATTGGGGAAACTATTTTGTTTTAGCTTCTCTGTTTATTTTTACAGGATCTTTTGTATCAGAGCTGGCCTGAACTTATTTTGCAACCCATGATGACTTTAAACTCCAGGTTCTCCTGCCTTTTGCTATCAAGAGCTTTGATTGCAGGCTGGGATTAGCAAAATTCTAATGATAAAGATAAAGGGTGCTGTTTTAATTAAGGCTTCTACTCCTAAGACAAACACCATGATAAACAAAGCTAGGGAAAAGGGGTTTATTTCAGCATACAGTTCCACAAAACCCTTTTTCACTGAAAGGAGAGGTCCAAGCCAGAACTGATGTCCGGCAAACCTGGAGGCAGGAGCTGATGCAGAAGAAGTAATGGAGGAGTGTTTCTCACTGGCTTGCTTCATCATGGATTGATTTGTCTGCTTTCTTACAACCTGTAGGACTACCTACCCAGTGTGACACCAGTTACAGTGGCCCACCATATCAATCATCAATTGAAAAAAAACGAACCACAGGTAGGCCACAGACTAATCTAGAGTGCATTTTTTTTCAGTTGAGATTCTTGATTCTACATGACTCTATACTGTATCAAGTTGACATAAAACTATCCAGCACATATATCTAGAGGCAAAGATTGCCTCTTAAGCGTACTACTTCTAAAATATTTTGTGTACCTAAGGTTGCTAATAACCCAAAGATATGCTTAAATCCCCATTAACCTATTTATTTTTATTTAGAAAAAGAACAAGACAAGAACCAAAGAATTTAAAACAATAATGCATATAACAAAAAATTAAGTATTTAACTAAATACTGCTCATATGTAGCAGGGATAGAGTCACTGTCTTAAAGTTTATGTATCTATAAATTTTACTTTTCTATTCACCCAGCTAGGCTTGTAACACTAAAATATTGACTCACATCTCTTTCCTCGGCTTTCCTTATCTGTGTAGTAACGAAATCTTTTGAGAGCCATCCACCATTCCTTGCATTATTTGTTACATCAGTAAACTTAAAATTAAATTTAGAAATTGTTAACAGTACTTCCAAGAAATACCAGAGACAAAAAGAAGGAGGGATGAAGAGTTTCCATAATTCCTTTAGTTGTGACTTTATCCATATTTTATCTCCTGTGCTCCATCCCATTTGTATTATATTTAAACATGGATTTGCTGGGATTTGTTTTGAAAAGGGTAAAATGGGGATACCTGTACAATATGTTCACTATATGCCAGTCTGGTTCACAGTGGAACTGAAGCATACCATAAAATGGAAGAGGTCTCCACAGAAGAGACAAAAAGAAAGGGTGTAGAGACAGGGTATCCCTTGTTCTTAGAACCTCTGAAATATTTCTCCAGCATTAATCATGTGGTGACTGCCTGTGGATTATTTTTTACAGTTCCCAGAGTTGGAATGAAGTCTATATATAGACAAATCAAATTTCACCCAGCTCTACACAGTTGCTTTGGGGAAAATCTGAGAACACCCAGCCATCCTTAATATATTTTAACATATAGAGAAAATTATTAAAAACAATTTATTGTGAACTTTCAATTTGTTTACAGACAAACATAAGAAGCTCTGTGTCTTCCTTTCTTCTTGAACTTATCTTTTCTTATCGTTCCATCTTTTTCTGATTGTCACCTTCATTTCCCCAACTATGTCACTCTTTTAGACTTGAACTTGGGTTAGTCAAACATGCTCCATAATAATAAAGCTGAAGATGTCATAATGGATATGCTATTGAAGAATTTCTCACACAATATTAAGTTTCACTGCGATATCATATCATTCCTAATCATATTTAGAACAAACATCCCTGTTTTTTTTTCACAGTGTTTAAACATGATAAAGAAGACAACAGAGTTCCTTCCTAGGTGAAAGTTATCACAAATCTAACTATGAGCAAACTACCAGAAAGTTTTTGCCTTGTTTTCATATAAGATAAAGACTTGACTTTTCCTTTTCATAGCCTCTTTTTTCTGGAAGTAAACGATTTTTATAAAATAAAAATAATAATGATAATAATAAATATGAGAATTTCATTTTTACAGAAATTTCTTAATATCTGTACCATTTTAAAATTATCTGGGATCTATAGCAAATAATGTAATTAAATATTTTATTCTTAAAATTATAAGAAAATTTCAGTTTAGCCAGTCAGTATCAGAGCTAACTATTTTCTGAAAACTCATAGCTGAATATATTATAAAATCAATGCCCTGGAAAGATACTTCAAAATTTAACTGTTACTGTCTAGATATTTAATATCAAATTGTGCATAAACTATTTTGAGCCCATAACAGTCGCATGGCTGCTTATCCATTAATTAGGACTGTCCAACAAAAGGTTAAAAAATAAAGTTATTCAATATTACAGTTTAAAATAAACTCAACTCTTGCACATCTGTTTTCATTATATTCCAGCCAATATCAAATAAATAGAGATAGAAAAAAGATTTCTATTAATTTTCCTTTGTTTTTATGACTATCATATTCTTTAAGTCAGCATTTTCAAGAATGAGAAAAGGAAAAATAAATTCTTTCCTAGAGTTTAAAAGACTTTCATTTTTTTAAAAAAAATTGTATTTTTCTAAATCATGAGTTTCTATTCCTTTGTAAGAGTATACCTGATCTTTATGAGATTAACCACTATTTCTCTTCTCTAACCCACAAGTCTGCTTTTGCTATTTTCGGAGATTAAGCAATTCTAAACGAAAACATAGTAATATTCTGATAATGTAGTTATTCTTTAAGAAAATCTTTCAGTTTCATAGATCTCAAAAATTAAATTTGAATTTGTACTTTAGGCTGTCTGATCATTTGCAATGCATGGCTCTCTGTGATTTAGGCGTAGGTTCAAAACATTTATTAAGGAGTTAGAATGTACAAGTAAATGAAAATTAGCAGTCATGCTTTGTTACTCAGACTCTAATAACAGTACAATCACAAATGATCATTAGAGGAACTGTGTGCATGTGTGTATTTATAGAAAATTCTCTAGAAAATTGAAAGTCATATGAAAACATTCAGAGGATATTTATATACATACAATTAAGTAAAAGTATGATTTCCTAAACTATTGGCATCCTACTGCTATTCTAAGGTTGGACCTGAGAAAGGATGGGAATTAAGTAAAGGAACTATGTATCAGAATTTTTAGAAGCCTTTCTTTTTATAATTTGTATCAATAACCCAGTGGTTTCATCGTTTTGCATATTCCTTATCTCCAGTCTTTGCAATTTATTCAAATGGTATGCAAAGATAGCAAATTTCTTAGCATCAATCCAGATGCTTAGATACACAACGACATTATATTTTTACATTAAGAACCAATCTGTGTTATCCATTATACGAATATCCCATCTCAAATGTAAGGTTTGACTATTCTTGACAGAGAGACTTCCTAATTCACCTAGACTGCTTTTGAAGCATCAGAAACAATGTGTCTGTGCTCCATCCTCAGAGTTCTTAGTATCTGAGTCTATGAGTACATGAAATTATATGCAGCAACTTTGGAATACTATTTACTCCCCAAGAAGTTAAAAGAATGCAAGGTGGAGGCCGAACCTGAAGAAACCATGTCCAAAAATAATTTTTGAACTTAATAAGAAAGTACACCTGATAAGTTTATATATATATACCCAGTTGTGACTTTGGTGAGGCACTCTCCTCTTAGCCTATGAAATGATAATGATTTTTACCAACTTTAAAATAGACACATGATTTCCATCCATGTGATGCTAATATGTAAGCTATGTGTTTTTTTAGAGACTTTGGATCTTGAAACGTAGCTCAAGAATAGAGAGAACATTACTAGCATCTGCAAAGTCTTTCATTACAGTACCACCTCTGAACAGTGAATGAATGAATGATTCTAAATCCATGATACCAGTTTGTTTGAAAACCAATGCTGGAGTTCTTAAGTTCGGCTTCATTTATCTGTTCTATCTAGCTTAATAAGAAGTGACTTTTCATATGGCTGGTTAAATATTACTATTCATTTCTGTTCTTTGTAAAGGTGACAATTTGGCTGTAACTTCTAGTCAAAGAGTCATATGTTGGTTTTCGATGAGACTTTGAATCACAGTTTCTTTCTTCATTTCGTTTGTTTTGCTTAAGATCAATATTTTGACGTGGCTTCATTAGTCTTTACTCAATCACAGTAAGGTAGTATGTTATTTTTTCAAGGACTATTCAAATCAGCATGCAAATTCTGGTATGCCCTAGTGGGGTATATCATATTAACTACATACCATTGAACATTGTTTTCTCCCTAACAGAAATTCTTTAGTAAATTAATCAATTAATTACTTTTATAAGAAGCATCAGCTTTACTAAATAAATTATAAAATATGTTCAAGGGTATCATTTAAAAATAAAACTTACCATCTATCTTATTCAGCTTTGATCATAGAGATTGGGTAATATAACACAATGATATGATTGAATACATGATCTTCTAAAGTAAATATTTCTAGCATAGAATCAGAGACAGAATTCAGTGCAAGCAGAGCAGTGCAGGTGAAGCTGATAAATCATACTAAATGGGAGAATATTACCTCTCTTTTTCTATAACCAAGTCATTAGACAGAGAAATAAAAACACTTGTCAAGAGTCTCTTTTGTCTCAATATAAGAATTTTGTGTCTGTCTTTCAACATATTTATGTATGTACAGAAACTATCTTAATAAATTGGATTAGCACTGAGTGATCTACTAAAATATGATTTATCAATCAGTATGCTAACATTTTTAGTTACCGTTCAAAGAGAAAGTAGAGATATACTAGTAAAGATTTAATAACACTAAATTTTCTAAAGAATAGTGTGAGAGTATAACTTACCTCCCAACCCTGGTCTCAAACGATTGTCATAACCATCCAGCAGTCGGTCCAAAATCCTCGTGAAGACAGTGGTATTGTCTTTAAGTTCATCTTGGGAGGGCTGTCCATAGCTGAGGAAAGAATAAGAAAACAAGAGCCCAAAATTGGAAATTTCCACTAAACCTCTTACCATTCAAAGCCTTTCTCAGATTTTATTACTTTCCTGTCTGTTGTGATTTTGAAAGTAATTATAACACTCTCAGCATTATGTCATCTGTGGTCTCATTGGTGATGGACTTTTAATTTTAATATAGAAAATTGTTCTAAGTCTACATTTTCAGTTCTCAAAAGGTAGGAAGTCTTAGCCATATCTTCCCTGAACAAGCGAGAATAAAAACCATCTTGGAGGCTTCGATCCACATTACTTTTGTTTATCTACATGCATACATCTCTATGTGGGTCATAAAACTAATTTAAAAGTTTATTTAAAAATTAAATATGCATTTTTTCACCTACCAAACTTCCTTCTCCAATTTCCTTTTCATACTCTGTGCTTTTAGTTTTAATTTAAAATATTCAAGAAAGGAAGATATACAAATGATTTATTATGTTAATTATAACTCATCAAAGTGGAAATTTTCATTCCCCTGAGATGTGTGAACAAATTTTGAATTTTTATTTAAACCTTTATTTGATTGAATTTGGTCATTCCTGGGATTAGGTGTAGTAGAACCATTTTGAAAAAAAGGGAAGTTAATACTCTTGATGCAAAGTGCACAAAACCTTGGGCTTACGTTTTAAGATACTACTACTTAAGAGCACAGCTCCGGCCAGAACTCAGTTTTCTTCGCCTTCTGAGATAACACTTTATTTTTATCCTCTGTAAAGGAACGGCAATTCCTGTGTCTTCCTGTTTGAGGATATGGGTTCTATCCCTTAGTGTTTCTATTCTGGTTTTCAACCATATAGGCTATACCTTGTATACTGTGTGTTTCCCACACCAATCCTTTTATTATCTATAAAGATTCAATCTTATTTTATGTAATGATTCGCGTGGACACTTTCAAAATCCATGGAGAGATGGAGTTTCTATCTTAGAAAGAGCATACACTTGCTGGCAGATTTCAGTGAAAGCTCTGACCTTGAGTGGAAAGAGTAAGTGGATATAGTGTATAAAACTAAGAAAGGGTAACAAATCTACACACTTCATATTTAAAGTTTATTATTCTTTTGCTTCACTCATGTGTAGCTACATAGTTAAAAATATATGTAAAAAAGTGGCATTTTAAACCAGGATTCACTTATTTGATAAGAACACCAAGTATAATCTATTATCACTTCAGAAACAAATGCTGTTTTGCAAGCAACTAATTTTGTATAAGCAAAGGTCAAATATCACTCTTCTTTTTCTTAATTTTATAAAATTTTATTTAAAACTTGCAAATAAATACAACACACACCCAATTTTCTAAGCTAAATAGAAGGGAATGAGGAAGGCCTGAATACAGATAACGGCCCCTTTAAGGATACAAAAATATTTAGTTTTTCTAGTTCTGTGATGGATAAATGCATAAAAGATACTCGTCGTGAAAGGGTAAATTTAATGTTATTCGTCACTGTTCCTTTTCTGAATGCCTGTTCTAACTGCATAGACGTTCACTGAGTTGTATGTACTTTCAATATCAGCTACTGTGCTGATAAAGTTTTAATTCACTAGCACTAAGTTCAAGTTCTCTGTGACATTAAATATATGAAATTTGTTTTTATGAAATCATATTTATTCCCTTAAATTAAACAATCTATCTGCCATGTCACAGAGATTGAGGACTTACTCTCCTTTAGCAAAATTAAACATCCTGCTGTTTCATTTTTTAAATCAAATTTTCAGAGAGCGTGTGACTTCCCACCCGTCTCATTGGCAGATGACAGCAGTAAGGCAAAGGCAAAAAATAGTTTTCTGAAAGGAATTATTTATAAAAATTTATTGCCACAAACCAAATGCTATCCATGCATCTTCCAAGGACATTGGAAGGTCACCTTGATAAAGATAAGAAGGAAAAATGAACACACCTTAGAATTCAACAAACTCTTTATGGAGAAAACTCTTAGGGAGAAAGCAATAAATTTTAGAGGGGAAAGGAGATAAGTAAGGATGATATCAGAGGGTAGTTAGGCTGCTAACACAACCCTCAGGATCCCTGGTATCTGTTACCTTTATCTGTGTTCCCTGTGTTTGCAGAGCTGATGTAAAATGCAAGAAATCTTTTCAGCTTACAAATCTTGCTTTCAACAATTGTTAGCATTGGAATGCAAATACCAAAGAGATCAAATCCCTCCCCAACAACACCAGTCCTGCTATCCCATTCAGAATGGAAATCTTCTTTTATTATGATCTTGTAATCAGGCTCCTTTTCAAGCTGACTTCTAATTCCATATATAAAGCTACAACTGACACAGAAGAACCCTAGGAGAAAGATTAAGATGATTTTGGGCAGAATATAAATACTAATACCAATGTAGAGTGCCCTAAAATGAATATGCATTTGGAAAAGAAATGTCAGTTTCTAAACCTGCTTTTGATTCCATATGAACCACTCTGTAATAAAACGCTGTGCACTAACTCCACCTACAGGTCATTATAATAGTAACACTTCATATAATTTTTCAAAATTCAGTTATCACTTAACTCCTCAAATTAAGAGTACCTGACAGTACATGTGATATAAGTATCATCTGATATTTATTTACATGATAAGGCTAAAATGTAGCACAGACAGAATCTCATTGAAAACCATTTCTCAGAAACCTATGCCTTTCCAAGACTTCATACCCCTGACTTTGACTCATAATCACTCCCTATTACATTTTAAGGAGTTTAGAATTTTAGGATATTGACAAGAAACTTCCAATGAGGCACAAGAATAGAGTAATCAAAAGCCATTAAGGTAGATAAAAGACAATATAAACTATTTGGTAATTTGCTAATATGGTATCTCAATTTCTTGATTGGCTAATTAGAAAATTTTTTGTTAGTTCAACTTACTGAAATTTATTCACATCATGTCTTCCTAGTACATATGCTTGATTAGCACAGTTTAATTTTTATCTAGTATTTTAAAATATTCATATGATACAGTGCATCTCTGTTGGTTTTTCAGTCTTGGTTTATAATAAAATATGCACATGTTCAAAAAACATGACATTCAAGTTATAAATATTATTTTAACTTTTCTACTCCCATGTTTTTAAGGCTACTCTATGATTTTTGCAAATCATTAGAAATAATATTGTTGGAAAATTAATTTACAATTTATAAGGCATGCAGAAATTAATCCAATAACTTTTTTGTAAATTAGGAAACTACAGGCTTTGTTGTTCAGTTACAAATGAAAACTGCAAAGTTCAATTTTAGCCTTAAAAGTTGAACTCGGATATTTCTAGTCTAAAGAAGCTTCTTAAGTGTATTCTAGAGAGCATCCTAATAAGAAAGTTCTTTTCATGTACTAGTCTATTCTTTTAATCTTAGCTGAAATTCTGTTGCAGTTATCTCAATTCCCTTAGTCATGAATTCAGCCATGGACAATTTTCTTCCCCCTGATGAAATAAATGTAAAATTATAGAAATTGTCATGCAGATTTAAGATAAAGTGCCCCCACCTTCTTCCTGATAGAGTGCTGAGAACCAGGGTCCAGGCCCAAAGATAGTCAGAGAGACCCGGACTTTTCTTCATCACGGACTTGGGCAACTGAAAAGTGGAATAAGTAGAGATCAATGTGTCTTGCGAGAAACATCAGGTTGTAACCACTAGGGCTGACTGAGGCAGCTCAGACGAATGCTTTGAAGTCAGGAAATGACCTCACTGGAATATGACACCTCATTGGAAGCAATGGAAGCCTGGACCATCCACTCTCCACCTTCCTTACCATCTCTTCATTCAAAAATATACCAATGTTTTAGTTTATCCTGTAAAAGAATACAAGTTGAAATGCTTTCAGGTGACAGTATTGCTCAACACAAAAGCTGTGAGTTGGTTTCTAAAATACCTTTTAAATTTCCATTACTTGCTGCCTTATTTCTTTCTGCTGTTGTTTATCCTCTGAAAAGTTTGACCTTTGTGATTTGGGTCCTTGTGGCAGAATCTGTATTGGAAGATTTAAGCTTGGTGTCTCTATCAGGAGAGCAGGCAGGTAGGTGGGATGCAGTAGGTTAACACCTCCTGTTGACTGAATTTGTCTTTGTGCCTTGATTTCAGAAGCAACTGTATTTACCTCTTTATAAAAAACCATTGGAAACACACTGTTGAATGCCGAAGTCGTGCTTCTCTGTGGCTGTTAAATATGCTCACTAATGTTTCTATGAAGCTAAAAGATACACTTTATAGTCAGGCCATGCTCCT
>LOEQ01006180.1:42006-67127 GCA_001685075.1 Bramus lutescens | reverse complement strand
TCTCTCTCTCTCTCTCTCTCTCTCTCTCTCTCTCTCTCTCTCTCCTTCCCCCCTCTCCCCTTCCCCCCAAACACACACATCAATGCGTACAATCATACCCACACACATCTTGTATGCATTCTCTAATTTCTTCCAGGTTGTTGCTAGAATATGCTTCATCTCCAACAGATGGAAGCTTAAGTGGTTTGCTTTGCATGAAAAGAAGGGGCTATTTATTCCCACTTAGGTAAAGTACAATCAATCATTAACTGATGGTTGAATTTGGTTGTGGTAGAGGGGTACTGCAAGAAAAAAGGAATATAGAATGGAACACTTATAAATATATATGTGTGTGTTGTATTTATATGATTATGTGTGCATATATACAGAATTATTGAACCATATTTTGATGCTCTGAGCACTACCTGGATAAGAAGCAGTTATAGTTACTTAAATGCACTGAAATTAATTCCAGTCGTACAATGAAAACTATCACATGTATTTTATTTTACCACTTTCCTGAATCTTAACTCTTTAGTAGAATCGGGGTTGAATAGATGGAAGCATTATAAAACCTATTTTTCACATTGAGCACTCTGTAGGTCCATGTGGTATGCCTTTAAACACATCAACAAAATGTTCTCCACACTCTCCGGGATCATTTCAACCAGTAAAACCCCTCACAAACAAGCCTGTAAGCAAGGAGCCCGAATTAATTCAGAGTGAAATGATGTACATAAGAACTAGAGCTTCACCAGAGCTTTCTCTTCATTCGGTGGCCACTTTTGACACACAGGAGTAGAATATGACAAGACATCTTGGATAAGTATCATTAAGTTAAAATATTGGATCCAAATCGCATAATGATAATTCTCCCTTTCTTCTGAGTAGCACAGTATCTTCTCTTGGCCCTATTAATTCCCATCAATTCTAGAAAAGGGAGAAAGTCCTAAAGGGCTGAAGGAAACAGAACCTCAAGCTCAGACACCATAGCTTTTGCACTCCTCTGATATTTGGAGGAAAACAACCCTGCCCTGGCACTTCAGTTGTGGAGGAAGAAAGTTTCTTGCGAATACAAACATAATAGTTGAAAAGAGAGCACAGAGCTCTCTCCTTACCCATCTCCACCTCCATGCTACCCCTAGCCAGACACATGCTCCACTACCCACCTCCCCTGCCACCCAGATCAAGTAAGTTCAGCTTCTCATTCTCCAATGAGAGAGACCCTACATCAGAGGGCATTTCAGCCGCGGGTGCTGGATAGGGGAGAAGGGAAGTGTTCCAGCAGGGTGAGCAAGTCTTCCCTAGGATGGAAGAGGGTGACAGGTTTTCTGTTCTAGCCTCTTAACTTCAGCTGATAGCAAATCCCAGCGCCCCTCCCCAACTCACCCCAGCTCCCCTTGGCCAGAAAANAAAAAAAAAAAAGGAATCAAAACAGCATGTCACCACCCACCCCTCAGGGTACATTCAAATCTGCCTCAGAGAGAATAGAAGGAAGAAGAGAAAATCCTGCTCCATATCGCTGCAGTTTTCACCCTGAAAGAAAAACATTCCTTGTTTCTACCTGCTCCCAGCTTCAGCTCCTGTCCTGCTGGCTCCTGCTCTCTTCCCTTCTAGAGCATCCCTGCCTCTCCAGCTACAACAAGGCACGTTGCAAGCTCTGAGTGTTCGCGGTCTGAAGTCTCACTTACCTCGGGCCCCTCTCTGGGCACCGGATCGCTCCAGACCAGGGAGAAAAGTGTGGGAGAGAGGATCGCGGTGAGCCGGAGCTGCGCGAGTGTGGGAGCGCGGGCGCGCCGGGCGGAGGGCGTCCTCGCGCCGCGCTCACTCACTCGGTCTGAGCCATCATGGACTCTGCGTGCTCCTGCACTGGAGATTTCATACCCAAATTTGCTTCCCAGTATCCAATCTGCAGCTATACAACAAAAGATTTCTCTGTACCAAGACAGTAGTAATACGTCCCAGCGCAAACCGGATGTGAAATAGGCGGTGACTTCATGCCAGAGAGATTTTATTTTAGAAAGGAAGGTGGTACCAGCCACTGGATCTGGACACCAATACGCCCATTTTTTTATATGCAGCGCAATTTAACTTGCACCGCTCTGGCCCTAATCCCTTTCTCTGTAGCTGCCGACTCAAATCTTTCTTCAATCTGCTGCAATCATTCCTTTATTTTGGTGGGTAGGAGGTGGGACTGGGATGGGGGAGGGAAGGGGAGAAAGGGTTAGACACGGGGACTACACTTAGGATCTCTTCTCTCTTGCACACTATTCCAAGGTGTGCTCATTAAAGCACAACCGATCCTTGTAACTCTGCTACCTCTGATCAAATATTTAACCACTGCATCCATATGAATGAACGCAAGCTATGAAGCAGGGAGAGGCAGGCTGACACGTGTGGGGCGCGCTCTGTCCTCTCGACTTGTTCTCCCTTGAACACTCCCACACATATGTCTAAATCGCAGCATGTTGCAGAGCCAGGGACGGTGAGGGACAGCAGGGAAGAACCCTGCCCGCTAGGGAATGGGCCCCTACCGCACTTTCTTAGGTTTCCAGCGCTTTGCACCCTGCCTTTCATCTGTAGCGTAGAGGACAGCAAGACAGGCTTCAGAACCGGGTTTTTAACCTTTGTCTGTGTGCGTTGTCATGAAGAAAGCACAGATGCCGTTAACTCTGGATTTCTGCTGGGTTGCCGAATGTTTAACTTTACATAAATCATTTTTGGGTTTGAGAGGCATATCTCCATTTCCGGAAACATGCCTTTGCCGTGAACTTCATCATTCTCGGATCAGAAAAATGGGAGAGAGGATGGATGTTTAGAAGTCAGGAAAAAAGAAAAAGTACAAGGTTTTTTTTTTGTATTTATTCTTTGCCCTCTTTTATTACCTTCGCTAGGAGTTCCCCACCTTCTCCACCTACAGATAATTAAACACTTAGGGTGTGTGCGTGTGTGCGTGTGCGTGTGTTCGACACCTTCTTAACTGAATTTTCAGGGAATGAGCCATGACTGAAATCCCTTGCTCAGGTTTTGTGAATGACTATAGCTCAGGTCATGGGTGCTATCTTCCTGGGGGCGCTGGTAGACAAGTCCAGCGCTGCCAGGAGCTGTCTTTCAGCACTTTAATACCACAGGAAAGACGTGCTGAAATACGTGTATACTTCTGGTGGATGAGTGTTGGTAAGCACGCTCTCCCTTTTCTACTGGTGTAATTCCCGCGGAGAAAAATTTGAAAGAGAGGCCGAGTGTTATCCAAATATATATATATGGAAAACTAATTAGCCGACCCCAAACCGTTTTGTGTTTAGTATTCTACAAGTGTTCGTGGCTTCTGCTGCAAGGAAATCAGCTTGTAAGATTAAAACTGAAGCAAGGCAGTTGCAATAATGTGGCCTACAGAATGGAAGATCGCATTCATATGTAACTCTCTTCTCTTTTAGGGGGAGTAATTTACTGGCAACGCATTTTAGAGATAAACATTTGGAAGGTAGGTTTGAAGCCTGACTTGAGGTGTTGCTTTTTAAACAGTAGCTAGTGGCCAGTGAAACAGATAACAAACAGCAATGCACTCTTAGACACTGAAGACCACTACAATTCCCTTGTGTGACATAGAGCCATTTATATATCAATAAATTTCCATATTCATTTAGCAGTTTGTAAAGCAAACCTGGCTTAACTAAGGTTCTGAAACCCCAAGTAATAAAATACCTTCTTATCTCCCCACAATATACAATATTCCATAGTTTCAGTGCCCTTGGAAAAATACTCAATAGTCATAAAAATGTTTTATTTTTAAAGTATTTTCTTCTCCTGTTTTAATTATTGTAGCTCCTTTTAAATTTCTCAACAAATTGGGGAAAACTTTAGCTCATATATCTAATGTCATACACCCAAATCTCTACTGATTATAATTTGCAAACATTGGCCCTGAAATGTTACCATTTGAGCAAAAGTGTTTGTGAACAATCCTGCTCAGATACTGCTTTATGCTCAGCAACAACTGGGTGCAATTATACAGCATTTCCACACACACTAAAAAGAAATACACACAAATAATTTTGGAACTGTAATGTGAATGCAGAAATGAAAATGTCCCTTATAATAAAAAGCAAAGTAGAATATATTACATTATATCCATGTATACAAACTTGGTTTTGGTATGCATACATACACATATATTGAATAAACTTTGCAGTACATATACATTTGTTTAAGACCACCTGTGCTTTTATTAAATAAAGTATATGCATTTAAAATATTTCTAACTTCATAACTCCAAAAACAGTAATCAGAATTCTAAATTATGAATGTTTTTTATAGTTTTCTATCTTGGATATTAATATATTACCATATTTTAGATAATAAAACACAAAACATAATAGAAAGAAAGAAATTTATTTTATATTGTCCTATTACATTAATTCTTAAGAAAGGTGATAGCACTATACTTTTTCTGTTACATCTGAAATAAATCTTCTCAAAGTGTACATATGTGATAAGTTATTAAAGTAGCATAAATCATGATGTCTAATGGTTCTAAGTGTTTACTTCATAAAATTTTGTCCTAATTGTTCAGCATTACTCATTCAATTCTGTTCTTAAAACAAACCCTAATATACCCATTTTACAATCTTTCAATACTTGTGGCTTAAAGAGATCAAAATATGTGCCCAAGGTCACATGGATCATGAGTTATCAATTCTAGAATAGAAATAGAATCTTAGATATCGAAAGTTCACCCACTTGTTCATACTTTCAAGTCATTGTTTTTTTTACCGTGAGGCACATGTTCAAACAAATGTCCCTTTTCATTTGTCTGATGCTTGTGCTTGACCATGTATGCCGGTCACACTGCTTCCCTCTGATATCAATGGACATTTTTATTTCAAAATACCTACTTTTAAAGGTTAAAGGAAGAACAAGAGCCTTTATTTTGAAGTTCTAGGTGTTGAGAAATAGCAATTATTTTCCTTTTTATTTCAGATTTCTTGTCGCAGTTTATATTCCCTCTGTCGTATGAAGTCAGTGGCTAAGAACCTCTTAATGGCTATTAGTTCTTAGCAGGAGGGATTTGAGATCAAAGCCCGGAGCAGGGATCCTAAAGAAACCAGAGAGCTTTACCACCAGTGATGCAGTCAGGTCCACATTGCTTTTTCTGTCTTTTTTAAGCGGCAGAAAGTCCTGACCTAATTGAAGAAGTAGTTGGGGTTCTACTCAATAGAAAACTGCTTTTACTTCCTCAATTAACTGTGTAGAAAATGACAGCAAAATAATGAGTGTTCTCATTTATTCAGTGACCTTTTTCATATTTACAAAATAATTTCAGGTGAGGATAAAATATAAGTAAAAAAAATTCAGCTGTAGCTGAAACCTGAAACAAAGTCACTTTTAAATAAGATGGTGTGATGGCTCAGATACATGTGTGCTGAAAATTATTCTCACTATTAGATTACTATAAAGTATGGCTAATAATACATAACACTAAATATAAATGTATTTTAATATCTATATTTATCTATACATAAATAGATAAAAATGTACAATATTTCCAAACTTACTAATACCCATAGTATATAACACAGACCACCATACCTATTGAACCCTATAAATATACTGTGTAGAATATTCTTTATTGTATAATTGATACTGAAATAAAACAAATAGCATTTATAAGAGAGGATGTTTTTGTACTTTATTTGAGATACATTTGTCATCAAAGACAGTATTTTTTTTCCAGATTAGAAACATAGTTTAACAATTGAAGGTATTAAGGGGCATGTAAATATAATGTTAAAAATAAAAAATAAAAAGGCGACTTGTTTTTTCATTTGACTCATGTGTGTCTTACAATCTGATGGCATCAAATGGTCACTCCCACAACAATGGAGTTGTGAACTGCATCATTTTCCAGGCAGGCGGTGTGACACCGACCATTAATCCCAGCACTCACGAGGCAGAGACTGGAGAATCTCCTTGAGTTCGAGGCCAGCCTGGTCTACAAAGTGGGTTCCAGGACAGGCTCCTAAGGTACAGAGGAAACCCTGTCTTGAAAAGCAACAAGAACAAAATGAATTACATCATTTTCCAAATTATTTGCAAAGGAAATAAATACTTATATATACATAAATGTATAAATCATATATATGTATGTGTATATACATACACACATATGCATGTATGCATGTACATGTCTGTATATGTGTATCCACACACACACATCTTATATATTTATATTTAAGATAGGTCTATTTCCAAAGTTCTCCAAATACCATCCACTGAAATTTTCTAGTGAGGATGATAATACCTTGAGTTGTGACATTGCATGGGAAAATATATATCTCATTTGACTTTATTGTTTGAAACATAAATTTTATCTAATGAATACATAGTTTTCATTACATCCCTTATTATAAATAACATATTCATTTACAGGAATTTAATACACTTAAAAGACTGGCCAAATAACTTATAATATTAGGGTCAATATTCACTTTTATATGAGACTAAAATTCCAAAAAAGAGGTCATCACACAAGGTATTGAGAGAATCTAACTCCCATGCCATCTTAACCCTGGACTATGTTTTTAAACATAAGGTGTTCTGACAAAATTAATTGTTCTTAATGAATCCTTCTTATCTATAAGTTATTTTGCACAGCTTCAAAAGCAAAATCTTAAAGAGAATATGAGGACTTACAGAAACTTCACAGCACATGATCCATCCACATCCACTTCACACAAACATAGATTCTCCCAAGGACGAACTTAAAATACTTTTCTCTTCTTTATGATAAAAAATGACATATATACATGTCCATGGGCAATTGAATAGTTAAGTAGGACACTCTTGAGGTTTTCTCTGCTGGTAATTTTCAATACTGCAACTCACGGGTAACCTGGATTCACCCATTTTCTTTAAAAGACTTTTCACAGATGTCAAATCCATCCACTCGAGTAGATAAATTCAGATTTATTTAAAACTGAATAAACTGTGAACTGATGGCAAAAAGTGATTTTATTTATTTAAAAAGAAATAAAGTCTTCATATTGCCCAAACCCTGAAGAAGGGTTTTCAGCTTTGTACATTCACTTGGCAATTTGAACAAAATGAGAAAAGTAAGAAAGAAGATATGAAAACAGACAGCGTTAAAATATCCACTGTGTAAGGTATTTTAAAATGCAACCTCAGACACATGCTAAATGGCCTGAATGAAGTAACAAGTTATTTGTCGAACAGAATTAAGTTATTAAATATGTGTATACATTTTGTTTGGTAGATTTGAAATAGATGGATAGGTTCAAAGCAAACATATTTTAACTGTAAGTATGGATGCACATACTTTCTCTATTTTTTGTTAGACAAATGGGATGAATAAATACTCAATTAGCAACATATAGTAAGTGTTTACTATCTAGGAAAACATTTAGATAGCTTATTTACCAGAAATAATAATAGTAAAACAATAGACAAGCTTGTTCCAAGAAGCTGCACTTACTTTATGTAGAAACTACTGGTAGGATTATGATACATCTGGTTTATAGTATTTCAAGACTTTAATGTGTTCTCATTATCCCGTTGGACATCTGCATTTATGTATTTGTTTAGAAACATACCACACACACAAAAAAATGACAAAAACATCACAGGAGCATTTGAAAACCTATTCGTCATGCCCTGAATGGTCACAGGATTTGTGGAAAGGATATGAAATGGAAGGATTTGTGGGAACAAAGATCAAGAATTAAGACACTAATGCCCCATCTGTTCAACAGCTCTCAGTTTTTGATGTTTACAATAATTGTGCTTGGTGGAATGAAATAAAAGCGAGTGCAGAGATGTAAATGCATTTGTATTGTACATAAATACAACCAAACATAACTAAAACCTGTGTTAGATGTGGAAAGTTGAAACTAGAGTGTATTTGCTATAATTTGCAACCATACAAATTAAGATCTTCAACCTAAACGCATTTCTTACATTGCTTATAATACAATTTATAAAAATGGTTCTTTAGACAAAAGTACAATGTCTCTCGGTCCCTCTCTAAGTGTGTAAATGCATATGTGTGTATCCATGTAGATCTTATATGTTCATGTATATCTATATAAACTCTTTGTATGTCTTTCTTCTGTCTCTTTCTTACAAAGATATAATATGTATTCACATATATGTATTTATTTCATATATTTTATATGTAATAGATATACATGCACATACATATATGTATATATACATATATTAAAGCTTGAATAGAGGTATGAAGAAGTTTAATAGCATCAGATCTGAGTGACAATCACTTTTGTATAATTATCTGTGAAACAATGATATGACTACAAACAATTCACCAGGGTAGCTTTGGGTTTGGCCCATAAAGCACTATTTTAGATCAGTACATACATGCACAAAAACGCACACACACACACACACACACACACCAGAAACTTAAAAACCATATATTTAAAGCTCATTTAATATAAAATAATATAGATGACAAATGAAGACATATATGCTATTAATTCTTTGAGAATTTCAAGTGTTGTATTTTGATCATATTTACCCAGTTTCTTCCAGCTCAGCCCAGATCCACATCTATACTTTTTTCCATACTCAAGAAATTTTGTGACATTAGAAATGTGAAGAGAACATTGGATGCCCTGGAATAGCAAATATTTGTGAGCTGATATGTGGGTACTGACAACAAACTCAGCTCATGTGCAAGAGCAGCAAGTGCTCTTAACTGCTGAGTCATCTTCCCAGTCCCTTCATTATGTTTTTTAATAAACTTAGTCTAATTAGGGTTACCTATATTCTTTTGGTTTTGTGGTCAATTTACCTGAAACCACTCTCTTGGAGAAAAAGAATTCCCCATCCCACTTTCAAGGTATCCATCATTAAACTATAGCTCCTTAGCTATCAGTGGGGCTTTATAACCAATGCTTTCTGGTGCTAGAAATTTTTTTTCTGGCTTGAGTTTGCCCAGATCTTATGGATCCTGACTTACCACTATGAGTTCACACATACACTCCTCTGTTTTTTCCAGAAAACGTTGTTTCTAATATTTTTTTGCAGCATACTTTAACTGCTTCTGAAGATGATAGCCCTTGAACACAAGAAGTAAAATTCTGAGAGCAATTCAATGGACTTGTTGTGTGCCTTCACTCACATGCAGTATTCTGATTCTGAGAAGGTAGACCATTCTCAAATTGCCTTTACAAAAAGGATAGATGAGTCTCAAAACAATAGTTTCTTAGCTCATAGACATGATAACTCTTCCTTTAGAAGCAATAGCATACCAGGAATTATACTAAGGTCTAGTTCCATATAAACTTGAATCACATTTTTATAATAGCACTATCTGCAGATAAAGAAACGAGTTTCCAAAAGTGTACAGGACTTTCTCAAGCGCAGAATGCTAGATTTGTTGTTTTCAACCCTGTAATTACAAAACTATGACTGTAAATCCCTTTCACTTAGTCTTTGAAGAAGGCTATGATGAGCCATTTTTATCACAAATGGTTAGCTACTTACAAAAATATATGGTTAGGACTATTTTGTTTACTGAAATAATCTTTTATAATATTTAGGAAAAAAATTTGAGGCAGGTATATCCTTTCTTATATCCTTCCTTCCATCCTTTCTTCCATTCTTCTTTGTTTCTTTCTCTCTTTCCTACTTTCTTCTTTTCTCTGTGACTTATTTGTTCTTTGATGATTTCTCTTAACTTCAGTTTTCTTATTTGAAATAGGAGATTCATATTTTCATTTTACATGAAATATTTATGAGTAAATACCAGCAAGGTCATTTGGATCTTTAAACAATTTTAACAATTGATTGTGATGCTTTTTGCTACCACTGTTTCTGAAATGTATGCTATCTTACAGAAAGTAACATTTTCTGGGTTGTTTATCTGATTTCCAATATGGAAAATAAGTTTGCAGAGGTGGTGATCAAACTAGCAGAGGCTTTTCAGTTGAGCTGGAATATTCAGAATTCACAAATACCAAACTGACTATTTGGTTTTATTCATCATGTAGTATAGACAGAAGCAAGAGAGTTTTTATCTTTTATCTTTGCATGAATAGTGAATTCATTATTGCAGAGAAACTGGACTCAGTAGGTGTTCAAACACCATATATAAAATGCTTCAGGCTGAAATTATAACCAAATAGAACAATAACCCCACAACAGAAGGTAAAATATGCTTTCTCCACCCAATTTCTACTCAACTATTTTGCCAACAAGACAAGAGAGGTTAAGGGACAAAATAGAATACTTTATATTGGAATCAATAACATGAAATTAACATAAGGTACATGTTGGAGGGAGGGCCACTTGTTTGTCCTGGCCACCTGGATAGCTTAGCCCCAAAATAACCACACAGAAACTGTATTAATTAAATCACTGCTTGACCCATTAGCTCTAGTTTCTTATTGGCAAATTCTTACATCTTAATTTAACCCATTTCTATTCATCTGTGTCTCGCCACATGGCAATGGCTTACCGGGTAAGATTCCCAGCATCTGTCTTTGGTGGCTCCAGGGCGGCTATCTCTGACTCTACTTTCTTTTCCCAGAATTCAGTTCTGTCTTCTCTGCCTACCTAATTTCTGCCCAATCAGGCCAAGGCAGTTTCTTTATTCATTAGCCAATTAAAGCAACACACAGAGGGGACTCCCACATCAGGGACATGAAATGATAAATCAATCAGAGTGTGGGAGATATAATCTGCTCTTGTTAGCTCATTTTCTAACAATTGGGAGAACTATTTGTCAAGTGAGCAGCAATTCACCAAAGTTCAGAAGGGACACTGCAAGACAAGGCATTCAGATTGAACTCAGTAAACTCAGAAACTGAAAGGCCACTTTTGCTAAATAGAACTAAGAATCTGGAATACTACTTTGGAGTTCCCATATTGTTATTTAAACTTTGGAAAGGTTGTAGCAAGGAACTTCTCTGTATGTTGAATCAAGTGAAACTTATCAACGACTTGAAACTGAAATTAAACACTAATGTCAACTGTTATACTGGAAATAAAGCAATTTTTATTCTGGCTTCCATGTCTTTCTATACACTAATATAAACTTAGGCATGTCTATTGTCTTCTCATCTGTTACTGCAGAATGAAGCCAGAATACAGGAAGGGTGTCTTAAAAGCAGCTTGGCTAGACTGCTGTTCTGTGTTTTCCTTCATTAGGCCTTTGAACCATGTTGAAACACTCTTGTTCCTCTCCCGATGACCTTGAGACTTCATACCTCTAGGAAAACTAGCTATTTTACAGATTGAACTGTCCTAAGTTAGTCTGACAGCCATATGTTTAAATCATGACTTCACTGCCTGGAGAAATTTTTGTCAGGCTCCCAAACAAGTCATCGAGTTTTGTGGAATTGCCCTGTGGCTTGGAGGAACATGGCTGGTGAAGGTCAGACAAGGTTCAGAAAGCCTTTGTCAAAAGCTTAAGGGACCCCAAGTACAAGCCTGGCTTCCAAACATTGTATGCACATGCTCAGAGAAGATTCCATGGACTTCAAAGGATATTTCCTAAAACCAAAGTAAAATTTAACTCTAAACAATATGTCACAACACAGGGAAAGTAAAAATAACAAATAATAGCAACCATCAGACTACAACAGAAGATAGACCAGTATTTTCTTTGTGTCAGCCTGTAAAGTCCCAGAAAATGAAGAATGTGAGACCCAAAGTTAAGCACTGAATGCTTTTTAAACCCAATAAAAATGTTCCATGAATCTTATCATTTTCAAGGCATGCTTTCCTTTTAAAATATTATTTTAAAATTGATCTTACACAAAGCATCGGGCTATAAATAGGAATAGTTTTCAGAATATATGTTGTCAAATATTTATAAAAATCTATATAAATGCAAAAACACATCTTTCAACAGAGGTAATTTAAAGTGTATATATCAATTTTGTATAGAAAGATTTCAGTAGTTTCCTTTGTATAGATCATTGCTTTTTATCTAGCTTCCAAATCTAATACTAAATTTGAGATTTCTCTACTTATTACCACACCTTACAAAAACACATCATCATAAGGCCCATAGCATCACTTTCTGGTGACCCTTGGCAGAATTCATTTCTTCATAGATTCTTATTGCTTTAGAGTATTAGAACCTCAGTCATATAAAGAAACGACATTCAATGCTCTGTTTAGTTTGATTTTTATTAAGAATCTAAGTTAATCAAGAAGTTTACTGAAGGAATTGATATGAGCAATATCAAAAATGTTGTAGGCAGGGGAAATGAGCATACATTTATTCTGTTTTATATAAAAATCTGTATGCAACTTGCTAACTATAACTCAATAGCTATTTTTAATGTAGGCTTGCACAGCTATGAAGAAATGAAGACTCTAAAATTAAAGACCCTGTATAAACTGGATTCTATATGAATAGTTTTCCAAACTGACATTATTTATTAAATAATCCATGGAGTGATATATAGGTGACAAGGTAAAATGAACCAAACCAAGGCAAATCCAAATAAACTCTTTAAAATTATTTTGTACCCAGAAATTAAAACAGATTCCAGAAAAGAAACTTGCATTAAAAGGAATGGAGATCTAGTGCCTGAAATGATAGAACAATGAGCACTGTTTTCATTTGCTCAATGAACACAGAAATAAATAGTCTAAATAATAAAAGACTAATAATTGGTGGTAACTAGCACTCAATATTAGTGGGAAGTTAGTTAACATCCATGGCAATTCATTCAAAAATCAAAGTCTGCACCCAGTTCCAGCAACCTATTTAATAAATAATTCAAATGTGAAAGCATATACCTAGGTGGAATATTAATATAAAGCTACCATGGGAGGATCCAAAATGCATAAAAATAGAAGAATTATTTAATATATTTGGATATATTTATATCACTAATTTTGTGTAAAACTTTTTAAATGATGTAAATCTTTATTCATTGGCAAGAAAAATGTATAGACAACAAATGCATTGTTATTCAAAAGGAAAAATCCAAATATAATGATTGTCAATTTACAAAATACCTATAATATACAAATTAAGTGGGTCATGATGATGTCTGTCTTTCATCCCAACTTTCCAGAGATGAAGGCAGGAATACCAGGCTTCTGCCAAGCCTGGGATATACATTCTGATACCTAAAATTATCCATATTTATATAGGGATTTCTATTTGACTTTTAAAATAATTTTTGATGTGTCCTTGTGTATATTATTGGTAGGTATGTGTACATGTGAGTTCATGTACCTGTGAAGATAAAGAGCTGGTGCCAGAGGGCTTCAGGTCCCTGAAACTGGAGTTATTGGTGGTGTGAGTTCCTCCACGTAGATGCTGGGAACTGAGCTTTTATCCTCTGGGAGAGCAGGGCATGGACTTAAGGACTGAGTCCTCCGTCCGGTCCTACACCGCCTGCACTCATACATGCTTTTATCTATCCCTTTCTATGTTGTTAGTGGATTTATCTTTTTTTAATTTTCAAAGACAAAACAACAGTAAAATAATATTAAAATGTGATTTAAATTTCTGGATACAGACATAGTAATTCAATGATATCCAGAGTTCATTTGAAATTCCCAAAGTCTGAACATTTTTCAAAGACAGCTTTGTTATAATTGTCACCCAGGGAGAGCTGGCTTCTCAGAATTGCTGAGATTTCATACACCCTGGGAAGCTGAGGAGGAAGTCACTGCGTGGTGCTAGAAGCTCATACTCACTTCTTTTGTCACCCAGGAGTAACACATCCCTTCAGAAATAGGTTTAGTTCAGAATCTCGGTGACTCCCCCAAAGAGCACGCTTATAGGTCTCCATAAATTCAACAACAAATGCATGAAAATGTCAATCAATGGACCAAATATTTGAGTAAGAAATGCACTCCAGCATGTACTAGAAATGCACTCCAATCATTTAGTCAGCACTGCCAGGGTGATGATATACAGTCACTTTTTTTTTCAAGAGAGGGAATTGTTCTGTGCTTGTAAATACCCTGGGGAGCATATACTTAAGTCTGTTAGTGTCATGATGACGGGTACCAGAGTTCTTTGCCACTCCCCTGTCCGTTTACTTGGCAACTCCTCTCTCATCTCACTTTCAAATCAATCACCTTTTATCTCTTACATGGAAAGACATATAAGATTGGCTTTGTGGTTTTGCATAAGGATTATGTAAGCAAACAGCTCCAAACTCCTACCAAGGATGACTTTTCCTCTCATGTGTGTTTGATTCCCACACAATCCCATAGGGAAACAAGTTTAGTGCTTATAGAGACATAAATGTTTATGTCATTTTCAAGTAAAAGTGCCACTTTTCCCATGTCATTGTTCAAAGGAAAGTAACTACACAGCAAGGTGTTAATATACACTTAATTATCTATGACTATCTATTTTTTCTATGTTGAAAGCATAGCTTTATACAATATAATTTAGGGATAAAAACGTAATTCAGATAAATTACCTAGCCTAATGCCTGACCTATGATATTTAATGAAAATTTCTAAAATGTAAGTAAGAGTTGAGCTTGGTAGCAACTCACTATTCACCCCAGTACGTAGGAGACAGAGATGGGCAGAGACAAAGCTGGGCAGCTCTTTCTGAATTTGAGTCTATCATCGCCTACATAGCAAGTTCCAAGCCAGACAGAGATACATAGTGAGACTCTGTCTCAAGAAAAAAAAAACTAAATTTCTGATAGTATACCCTGTATATCTATTATATTGTTATCACTGCTACATATAAGAACCCCCCCCCCGAACTCAGCTTGTAAATCTATAGGATGAGTTTATAGCAATTACTCATAATGCTGGGTTAGATATAAATAATTTAAGCCATAGGACACTGTGAGTACCTTCAATAGAGATGTTTGCCATTGGAATATTTTTCCTTAGGGTGGTAGTTCTTCATGTTACCATCATTTGAGAGTTCATAAATTAGCTGTGTAAATGCTGCACCCCATGAAAAATGTTTTCCCTAAGGACAATCTTATTCAACAGGTAAAAAACATGGCAGTGTTATAGGTGGTGAATCATGTGCAGTTTCCTGGCTTCTGTTTCTTCGTTGAGTAATGATATTTTGTATACTAATCCCAACATTGATCAAAAGGCTATTTTAGCTTACACCCCCCCATGTGTATACAGCACAATCTTGCCAAGAAGATTTTAACTTGACAGCTTGGGCATTGATGTCTGAATTTTTAACTAGGCATTTCTTGGTCATTCTGACCTCATGCACATCGACTCTGACTATATTATTTGTTATGAGAAACATATTTTTTGATCCAGAGGTTCAGGAGTCCAGTTCATTCTGATTAAGGAAATTCTGATTTCTAAAAATAACAACAGCTGTCACTCACACATGGAGATATTTTTAGTATAAACATGGATTAACTTCTCTGGTGTGATTTAATCTCACTAAATCTGTCAGAACAGACCCAGGAGGTTTAACTGCTATGTTAAGGGAGACATCTCTGAGAAATATTAGCCTAGCCACTAATACTACTTAAAGGTGGTTCTCATCAACGTTAGGCTGAATAGAGAAGTCTTCATTTAGAGTTAGAGCCTTTGTATCTTATTAATACCTGTAGTTTCTTGGTGGCCAGGTGTAATCAATTGCTCTCAAGAGTCATACAGAAGGTTGCCTCAAAAAGAACACTGCAGACATTAGTTTGAAAGTTAAGACTTAGCAGAACCGATTGAGTTGCAACCTCTAAATACATCTGCAACTTTTGCTGTCTTATAAACAGAGACATTCCCTCCCTTTATGCCAGATTAGCTTGTTGCAGAGAGTGTGTAATAAATTCTTTGGAAGATAAAGACAATCTCTCCTCCAATAGCAGGATTTCCTATCACCTTAGAGGGCAGAACAGCATTTCCTTCTGGAGAAAAGTATATAAACTCATGTTGTGTTTAAAATAAAAAAAAACAACAGCTGGAATCCATTGAGGTTACTCTCCTGTGGTTAGTACTTGTGGAGTACAGTCTATCCTTCCTCATATCTCTCAGTGAGACGTGGGGAAAAAGGAAGTGAAGCAAAGCTGATGCTTACTGGCTGCTGACTTTACAACAAAATCCTTTCTTTGCCCTAGGAATTGTATTTCTTCTGCTAGCATGTATGAAACATTAGCAATTTATAAACGATTAACTTGAAAAAGATATAAGGAAGAGCACCGTTTTTGACAGAATTAAAATAAAGATAGTGATACAGGTAGCAAATTAACTAAGGAAAAAGACGTACAAGATAACCTGAGAATTATTTCACCTTCATGTGATACCGGATCACCTAGCATTGATTTCCCCATCTACTGAACATTTTCCATGGAGCAGATACTGTTTTCATTACCAGAAATTCAGCACTGACTGGGACAATAATTTGATAATTTCTCTCTTCTTTTACTGCATCCCTAGATTATAAAACAAGGAAGAAACAGTCAAATCCCTTAACTTCTATTCAAGCTAAATATAAACTCTATGAAGGTAAATTAAAGGGAGAAAAAAGAATATGACAGTCGTGGATGATACCTCCTTTCATTAAGGGGCTCATGGAAGGTCTTTATCAATTGATGATGACTGCTCTGCCCTTGTGTGAAGATGTTAGAGGAAGAACATCCCAGGAAAGGAGAGGAGGGGAGGAGACAGAGAATTAATTAATTCTGGAAGAGTCTCATCTTATTGTAGGGTATTTGTCAGATGGCAAAGATACTGTCTCTTTTTCTTTGCAAAGTTTAATTAACTCATTTTCTTCATAATATTTTGAAAGATAAAGTTATTTAATATAAACATTAAAAAATAAAGAGCAAAATGGCGATGCAGTACACAGATGCATGAATTTCAAAATAATAATAGCAAAGATTCCTTAATTTAGTAATCTATAGATAACAGGACCTAAGTATAACCACAACTACTATTCTTATTGCTATTAAAATTCAGATAATTTTAATATTACTAAAAATAAGAATCTAAAGATAAGATGAGAAGAACAAGAAAGTAAAGGAGGAAGAAAACAATAAAATAAAAATATTATTGAGGGGCATTTATCTTCCAATAGCTATGATGAACACTGCAATATTTTTCCAAACATCAAAATTACTCCTTCAGATGTTCTTTTCAGAGACGGAAATCAGCATGCCAAAAGGTGAATTCTTTGCTTTCGATTTTCCAGCTAACCAATGCCTATGTCAAGGTTTGAACCTTGCAATGGTTTGTCCCCACGGGGAGAATAATTGTGCAATATGCAGCCCATATGCCAAGACAGAACCTTCCCACTGCAGATGTCGCTTTCCTTATGCAGTAGACAGCGTTGTCGTCAGCAGATACAGAATTGCAGTATTACAAAGATTCTTAGGATCAGAAATGGGACAAAATGATGGGTGCCTTTTAGCTACATTGTTTGAAAAGCGTGGCTCTAGATAGAGTCTGAAACACTGTGTATAAATTCTTCCAGTTGATGCTGTAAGAGAACAGATGTTTGAGAACTGCAAAATAAGATAGGTAGAAGTACCTATCTTGATCATTCACCATGAGGATATAGTTAGCCCATTCTTTATCCCACGTGCTCTGAGACTCTGACCATTGAAAAGAAAAAAAGAATGAGTTTCCTAACAATATCTTTAGAGAAAAGGATTATTTTTGTCTTGGATAGATTGCTTTGTAAACGCTCAAAGTCAAAAGGATTTCAATAACCTGGAAAAAACAAATTTTAATCTAATGAAATTTCAAATATGTTCAGGATCAGGAGACCCATTTTTACACTAGGAAAATAATCATCTGAAGAAAATGCTGGTTTAAATTGTTTCTAATAAATGTAAAGAAATCCGTGCTTCTGGAAGTGGAGCTACTACATAGGAGGGGCAATTCATAGTTTCATTTTTCCTTATGCTTTTGTTCTCTGCATTATTGGAGGAAAAGAATAAGCTAAGTTATCACATTAATTCCCAATTCTGCATTTCTCAAACTACTAAAGAACTCAAAAGAGCTTGTTCTAGTTCTTAGTATATTCAACTCTCAGACCCATGGCATATTCATTTTGCCACTAGGGTTTTATTTTATTTTTTGTATGGAGCTTGTGTTTGATGATAGAGCTGGAATTGGCACCCACAGTCATGTGATACTTTTTTATGTAAAACCCACAAGCTAGCATAGGAAATTAATAAATGGAACTTCACCTGATTTTGTGGCAATGCCATATGAGACTGAATATATCTCCATTTGCATATTATACCTCCATCTCTATTTTAGAAAGAATATAAACCACGTGCTTAAGCCATTCTAAGAATTGGTCACAATACCGGATATATTTTGGATACTCTATTCTTCCTAAAGATTATAAAGATCAGTTGGTACTGAAAAATACTGCCACAAATAATAAGAACATACACAAAATAGTTAAGACATTACTGTGTTGTGCTAGATAGAGGGAAGATGAAAGAGTGAATAGACCGACTACATCATAGAAGCAAAGTTTTCCCAATGAAGAATAGCTAGGGGTATATGTAGGTGTTTTCTAAATAGAAGAGAAATATAACTTAGATAAAAATATAATAATAAAAAGATGTTTCCATTTGTCACAAATTTCATCACCTTTGTTATATCTATCTACAGAATACAGGTACATCATTCTTGAAATGAATATATGTTCCTGGGACAAAGTTGCCTATGGACAAAAACCTAACTGTATAATGAGCACAATGATCCGTATATTCTTAGCAGCATGATTCCATTAAGAAGCTGTGAGTAAGGAGAGACAACATTGAGATAACCAGGCTACAATCCACAAATTTAGAGAAACTAGGTAAAAAGAAGGACCCTAAGAAGGACACATATGGAGGGTCCCAGAAAATAGTTAAGATCTCCTGGGTAAACTGGGAGGTGGGGGTAGAAGGGAAGGGATGGGGGTGGGAACATGAGGGCTCAAGAAGGCTTTACTGGGGGAGGGACAGAGAGGGAGAACAATGAAAGAAAATTGATAGAGGGAGCCCTTATGGGGTTAGGGAAAACAAACGTGGTACTAGGGAAATTTTTAGGAATCCACAAGGATGAGCCTAGTTAAGACACCTAGCAATAGCGGAGAGGATGCCTGAACCAGTCTTCCCCCATAATCAGATTAGTGACTAACTTAATTGTCATCATAGAATCTGTAACTGATGGAAGCGAATGCAGTGACCTGAGCCAAGCTCTGGGTTGAGCACCTGGAGTTCAGCTGAAAAGAGAAAGGAGAGATCACAAGAGCAAAGGGGGTGGGGATCAAGATCATCATTGGGAAAACTATAGACGTAGCTAACCTGACCTTATGGGAGCTCATGAACTCTGGACAGCTACGGAACTTGCATGGGCCTATGAATGTGGGTGACAGTTTTGATCTGTTGGAGGGAGGGCTGCCATTGGTACCAGGACTTATTCCAAATGCATGAACTGGCATTTTAGAGCCCATTCTTTATAGTGGGATGCTTTTCTCAGTCTTGATACAGGGGGGAAGGGCTTGCTCCTGCATCAACTTGTTATGCCAGACTTTATTGACTCCCCAAGGGAGAATTTACCCCTCTGAGTCAGTGGGTCAGGGGTGGGAAGGGGGAAGGTGACATGGGTAGGAGAAAAGGGAAAGAGGGGGAACTGGAGTTGGTATGTAAATGAAAGAAATTTAAATAAAAATATTTACCTTATTGAATGACACATTTTGGAACCAATATAGAGGGTGAAAAAGATAAGCTATTTGAGAAAACTAGGTAAGACTGCCTAGAAATGGATATGCATCAGTACTAAGCTGAGGAGGGGAAAGAGCTAGCATCATTCTGAACATGAATTAAGATAGGCCAAGATCAAACAGTACATTAGCAGTTCCTGGACTAAATAAAAAAGAACCGTGAGTATTTATTAGCAGTTCCATGGACCAGCTATGTCATGAGTTGAGGGATCTTAGACTTAGCAATAGAAGAAAGCTTCTATTGGAGGAAAACAGTTATGGGAATTACATTTTTGCTTTCTTTAGACACATGGGGATGCAGATCTGGCTTTGGTTTTACCTCATCTTCACACTAACACATTTTAACTTCCATGATAACAAATTTGTGATCTCTCTGCCACTTTGCAGATCCCTCTCTATCCTAGAATAAATAAAAGCACAGCCTGTAAAATTCTGTGTCCTTATTCAGGAAGGCGCATTTCCCCAGGTTCCACTGCCCCAGCTACTGAGAAGAATCTGATCGTGCACTTTCCACAGTACACTACAGTAGTATGGCGGAAGCCAAGGATATTTTCTCTGAAGTTTGTCACTCAGACTACAGAACAAATGATGATAGCATCAGTGAGAATCTTTACAGTCCTGTGTCCAAAGGAAGTCACCCTTTTCCTGGAAAGGAGGAGGGGTGGATAAGGGGAGGAGGGGCGGTTGTTGGGAAAGACTTTGAGAAGAGGAAGGGAAGGGAAACAGTGATTGAACTGGGGAAAATAAGTAAGTAAGCAAAAAAAATAGATTTATACCTGAGGAGTCACTTTTCACAGGCATCTTTGTGTACCTGAGGATGGAGATAATTGTCTTGCTTATAATGACCACAGGTTTACAATTATTTGTACACTACAAGTCTTACAATCTCTACCTTGACAAATGAATTTCTGAAAGAAAACAATCATTGCGAGAAGAGACCATTTACAAATGCTTATATGTTACTTTTATCTCTCATGTATAGCTTAGTAAAGACTCTTCTGATTTTAATCCTTTTTTGTTTATTTGTTTTGCTTTGCTTTGCTTTGTTTTTAGATTCAGGGTTCTTCTGTAGCTTTGCAGTCTGCCCTGAAACTAGCTCTTGGTAGACCAGGCTGACCTCGAACTCACAGGCATCTAGAGTGCTAGAATTAAAGGCGTGAGCCACTACCGCCCAGCAAAGCTAAGCACCCGAACAGTGACATGAATGATATCAGCTCTTTAAAAACATGTTTCCTTTAAGTACATAATGCTAACATTATAATAAAGAGTAATTCTTGATCTATCTCCCAATACAAATATTGAAAGAAAGCATCACCATATTTGCTGCAGTAGTCAGGCACTGAGCAAAGAAATTGGGGAAGGGTATCTCATAATACATTTGTATACCTTGTAATATTAATATATAAACATTTAATAGGGAATTACAGTTATATTAGGAACATATTACTCTAAAATATAAAATGGCATGCTAATAAAAAGTGTGTTTTCACATATTTGAGTTTAACACCTTTTACAGAAAGTATTTTCAGTAGCTAATTGGGTACCCTCCATCTGGACTAACATTACTGACTTACTGATACTCACTACCTGTAGCATAAAAATACAAGCAACAGAAAGGCACATTATAACACATGATTCAACTGTCTTCTCTTTTACTGATCTCAAAATTGAAATATTATTTCTACCAAAACAATGGATTTGGAAAAGCAACATTAGATAATTTAAGTAGTAAAAATTAAAGAACCATGATTCTCTATCTTGGTATATCCCATAAGGAAAAAGGAAGAGAGAGAGAGAGAGAGAGAGAGAGAGAGAGAACAAAAAAATTATGAAGCTTAACGTTTAAAGCACCCAAAAAAATATCTTTTTAAAGAATATGGGTATATGCCATCTCATATAGGCAGCATCCCAAAAGAGCCTTACAGAATTAATGGAACCAATAGAATACCATCTGTCTTGAAATACTGATATTCACCAATATCAATTTTAATACTAGCACTCAGGAAGCTGATGTGGGCAGATCTCTGTAAATTTGAGGCCAGCCTGGTCTAAAGAGTTCTGGACAGTCAAGGCTACACAGGAAAACCCTGTCTGAAAAAAAAGGAAGGAAGTAATGAATGAATGAACAAACAAACGAATGAATGAAGTAAGGTAGGATGATATGCAGAAAAATGGAGATTCTCAGGGAACGTTTAATCCAATGTCTGTACTTCATAAATAGGGTATTTGAAATCCCAGAGCAGCCAAAGATCATTTAAAAATCACAAAGCAATGAATAAGCTAACTGGAGCTCTTTGGTGCCAACTTGAAATTTTTTAGTAAGTAGTGCACTTCCGGACCACTTACCTCTAGGGAAGCACTGTGTGCTAGAGTTCTGCTTTGATTCTCTCTATAGAAAAGAAGTGTGAACTAGGGCACATTTACCTTTTGAGGTTTTGGTGGAAGGCATAACTCTGGTTTGCTTGTTTTTTTTTTTGTTTGTTTTATTTTGTTTTGTTTTTAACCAGCTAAAGAAACATCATTGGAGCCAATGTCCAAGATCAAATGCTGAAAGGTCTTTTGTTTAGAAACTAAAAGTTGCATAATTCAGTTCTTTTTTTTTCCAGGTCAGGTAAAAAATTCTATGGAGTTATTTCTCTTAAGGAAAGAAGAAACGAGAACATATGATTCCGAATAGTAAAAAAGAAAACCCTTCATCATATTCACTTGAGGCTCTGCTGGTTAAAAGATTAAAGAATCTTCCTTAGGTCTCTAGAAATACTTAGTAACCTAGTTCCTCAGGATCCCATTATATCACAGCAGGGTGTGTGTCTGAGAGCTCTTGGTTGGGAAAGCTTAGCCTCAGGAGAAAGAAGAGTCAATCTACTACAGGGAAGAGTCCATATCTATTTTTGCCAAGTTTCACCTTTAGTAATTATATTAATCAGATCGACATTTTTTTACATTTATTCTCTAAAGCCCATTTTTAGAGGCTCTTCAAATACAAATTGTCGTCAGAATCATGTTAATTGGCTCTCTGGTCATTCAAGAGATGACTTCTTGATGAAGATGATAATGACAGACTCACAAGGAAATATGAGGAGGCCTATTGCTCTGCATTGCTTAAGATAAAATATATCAAGTGGCAATTTGCAAGGTTGAGGTACGTTTACTAAAGGGATAGGAAGGCTGATGCATCTCTTATTCTCACAGTAAAAAATGTAAAGATATGGGAAATTTAAACAATAAAAAATATATCATATAATAAGAAAAATACAATCTTAGTAAGACATTGAAGCTTTCACATCCTAGGGGAATATATCTGTCCTATTTAGCTACATAGTGATGGTTTTCTCAAAGTATAAAAGTTTCTCAACTGATCATATATTTTTACCCATGTAGAAATCTATTTTACTATTGTCCCTCAAAATAAATTGTTCAATTACAGTCTATTGCTATTGCCTTTAGTTGATCCCCAGAGTGGAAGGTAAATACTGCTGAAGAAACCATATGTTTCAAAAAGAGGTTCCAGATGGCTATGATTTAGAACTGACCAAAAGCCTTCTCCTTGAGGAGCAAGAGCCATGATACAAGAAGGGGCTATGTAAATTTGCAAAGGGGAGAAGTAACCAAAATTCTTGCTGAGCTATGATGCCTATGAACCACAACCACTAACATGGCACAATAACCCCAATGATGCAGTCATGGCATGTATACCTTAGCAGTAACCATCAGTTTTATAATTGGACTTAAGACCCAAACAACAAGACAGAAATATTGCCTGGTAGTGGAAACCTAGTCAACTACATAGACCATTTGAAGGCATGAATATTGAAAAAGAACCTACAATGGCCACTTTACTAAGCCACTATAATCTAAAACCACTTTCTTAACATTTATCATTATACCCACAGGTAAGTATGGTAGGAAGAGGCCAATTGGTCATCCCTGCCACCCAGAACCAAAATAACTGCACAGAAACTATTTTAATTAAAACACTGCTTGTCCCATTAACTCTAGCTTTTTATTGACTAACTCTTATATTAATTCAACCATTTCTATTAATCTGTATATCACCACAAAGTTGAGGCTTACCAGCAAAGTTTCAGCATGTCTATCTCCTGTGGCTCTATGGCATCTCTATCTTTGCCTTCATTCTCCCAGCATTTAGTCCAGTTTTCCCTGCCTTCCTAAGTCCTGCCCTATCAACAGGACACTGCCGTTTCTTTATTCATTAATGGTAATCACAACACACAGAGGGGACTCCTGCATCAAAGTGTAGTTCTCATACCTCATCAAAGAAGCTTCTTTTCACAACAGAAGGAGAGCATTACAGAAAACAAATCTAACAAAAATGTAGAATTGGAGGCTGGAGAGATGGCTCAGTGGTTAAGAGCACTGCCTGCTCTTCCAATGGTCCTGAGTTCAATTCCCAGCAACCACATGGTGGCTCACAACCATCTGTAATGAGGGCTGGTGCCCTCTTCTGGCCTGCAGGCAGAGCACTGAGAACACTGTATACATAACAAATAAATCTTTAAAAAAATGTAGACCTGTAGAGGCCAGATCCAATGAATGCATCTATAAATATCACTTCTGCACCTAAAGCCAAGGGAACAATGCAGAAGCAGGGATGGAAAGATCATAAGAGGACCAGGAAGCTTGTTGTGGGATTGTGTCTCCTTTGCATGTCAGAAGCTCCAAGTATAAAGTCTCACCAGCATCACTACCTAACTGGACAAAAACAGCAACAGACATAGTAAAGTAAGCAGAAAATATCACAAGGCCTCAAATTTACACAGAGATCTACAGGAAACTAATGAATGCTAAGGTGACAAAATAACTTTCCTCAGGGAAGAGCACACAAATTGTTTACTCGATATCAATAATCTTCTCTGAGAGCATACATACAAGAAACATTATACAGACTGTGCAATTGTGTGTACATACACACACACACATACACACATAATGAATTTGAAAGAGAACAAGGAGAGGCATATAGGAGGGTTTTAAGAGGTAATTGATATAGCCATAGTATGATCTAATAAAGCTAAAATAAATGGTGGAAAAGAAACTATTTGAAGTTATTCAGTAAAAAATTAGAGATGTCTTGGAATGCATGAATCAGACAGTCTCAGGTTGATACCTCATCAGCCTCATCCACTTACACGTTTTCTCTAGAACCTCAAACTGGTCAGATGTTCTTGCACACTTCTGTTGCGGGAGAATTGTCTGTATTCTGTCAATCATGTATTTTAATAAAACACTGAATGGCCAGGCAGGAAGTATAGGCGGGTCAACCAGACAGGAAGTAGAGACGGGGAGATGAGAACAGCAGAATGCTGGAAAGGAGGAAGCCCATTTCCCCAGTCCAGCCCAGACCACCAAAGAGGCAACTTGTGACCTGCCTGGCTGAAAAAGGTAATGAGCCACATGGCTAACATAGATCAGAATAATGGGTTAATATAAGCCACAAGAG
>LOEQ01006180.1:0-11666 GCA_001685075.1 Bramus lutescens | reverse complement strand
CCAGCTGGTCTTGGTGAGCTCCCATTAGATCAGCCCCATAGTCTCAGTGGGTGGACTCGCGGTCTTCAAAAACAGTTAAGTGTCCTCCTGTGTGTATAGAACCAGTAAATTAAAACATCAAATGTTCCTATATCTATAGCCAGCCTATCTTTGTACTTCTATCTAATATTTGAGTATTTTGACTGCTTCTTGGTATTTGTTGTTTGTTTTTGTGCTTAGCATATGGTTTCTTTTGCTCATAATAGAGAGAAGATAGTTTGCTGAAGTGTGTAGAACACTTCATGGCTAAGTTTCTAAAATCTTTCAAGGGAGGACTACTGTTACAATTGTTCACATATCTGAAAATTGAAAGAGTTAAACAAGTCCATAATGAAGAAGGCATTGAACTCCCAAATGGTGCATTCAGTTTCTCCATCCCTGCTGTCATTCTTCCTCTTCTATTCTGTCTTCTCCATCCTCTTCAGCCTAGATCTTGTGTCCTGAAGATCAGACAAATAAAACCGAAACACAACTATACAAAAAGAAGTTTCGAATAGCTCTTTGTTTCAGTGTTTCCCAGCTTTCTCCTCTTCATGAAGTCACGTAAATGCAAAGGAAACACAGTTACATATGTAGAAATCCTGACCCTCCTCTACTTAGCTGCAAAGACAGTGTAAACTTCCACTCCCTGAAATGCACTTCAAGGTATTCCCTTTCAACAAAACACTCATTTTACAAAAGTACACTGTTCAAACATTGGCAATTAAATCCTTTGAGTCTTTTTTTATTTGTTGTTTTATATTACATTAATGGACTTCTCCCAATCCAGTTTTATTTATTCCTTGCTTGTTTTATTACATCAAAAAGATACCACTTATAACCCCACACACTGCATCTCTTTATATGCGTCTTGTGTGGGCATCTTTTAATTTTCTGTAAACCTTACAGTGTAAAGTATAATGAGAAGTGGCCTGCAATTCAAAAGGGAACACAAAGAGAAAAGTGCTTTGAAGAATGGAGGCACAAACAAATGCAGAATAAGCAAGCAAAATAGCCTGCTCTAAATATATACTTTAAAATATTAAATTAGGTGTAATTTAAAACTCTTCAAATTACTAATTCATGGATGACAGGTGGTTTCAAATGTACCAATTTTTTTCAACATAGCTGAGACTCAAATACATGTTTTCCTATGCATTTCTACATGGTAATAGAGTTTTAAAGTATATTTTGAAATTTCTACTTAATTAATAAAATAATAAATAATATGAAAAAACATAAATAAAATGGTGTCAAATTATTTAAGTCAGGCTTGACTTAAATGACAGCAGAATGCTCTTATCAGAGAATATTTGCTTTAGCAATAAGTATATTCACCTTTTTTCTTTTTTTAACCATCTGTAATTAAGACCTTTATGCAGGTGAACATATGCCAAACTAACTTTAAGCTTCCACATCATTTCACAGGTCACACAGTCATGAGTTTTTGTGGTATAAACATTATTCTAACTGCAAGGAGGCCAATAAATGAATTATGTGAAAGAGTCAGGATGTAAAGTATTTGCATAAATCTGCATAACTTACACATTCAGAAAAAAAATCCACTCTCCAGCCAAATTTAGTTTGACAGACAAGAACATTTGGATTCCAAGTTTGATTTCTGATGGTAACGTTCGCTTAGGAGACTCCTGTCTTCTATACTCACATATGGCTTTGCTTCTCTTCCTATACACACATCACAGGCTAATGCCTTGATTTGGAAGAAAGTATTTTCAGCAGTTAATTTCTTCTACTAAACTGGTAATTTTCACAAAAGCAAAGCCATCATGATTCTCAGAGAACATAAAGTATATGTTCAATAAATATTTTTCACCAATAGAATTCATACAATATTTTATCAACCTTCTCAAAAGAAACAAAAACAGACTATGTCGAACTGTCCTAACGAAAGTCTTCTCTTTGAATACAAGATGTGCTTGGCAATAGCTTCATTCAGAAAAATCTGACTAAGGAAGGGAAATAAATTTCAAACAAACAAATAAATTTGTACCATATTTAGAATTGTTGTATTGCTGTGCAGGTAACACTATTATAGTACCGTTCAATGTTTTAGATTGTCGTGTGATTTTTGATTCAGCAAGTGAGGATAATTTAGTTATGTTTTATAATTAACAACTCATACTCAGTTCTACAGAGATAACACAGAGCATTTTTTACATCAAACCTACATGTGTAACAACAACAAAAAGGACGACACACACGTGCCCCATATTTTACATAAGGATATGCATTCCTATGTGTCATACTAGAGTTTCACAACGTTCTTGAAATGTGAGAATTCTAGAATAATATAAAGGACTCATGAGAACTTGATTTACACGGTGCTTTCTCTGCCCAGTTCCCACATATCTTACTTGAACATAACGTTTGATTCAGTGTACGTTTCCAACAAGCATTAAAATTCTGGAAAGAAAAATCTCTGCAGCCTCTAATTGTATGTATGCAAAGCACAGGTCTTCCAGGTATGTCAAGGACTGGAACCTGCATGTTCTAAATGATACGTGCATGTCAGCTTCCCTACACTGACATCATAGTGATCCCTGTGCTCCATATGCCTTTACCCACCTGTCAGCAATATTCCTAACAAAATTAATTTATAATGTATGGAATGAGAAAAATCGCTTTCAGCAAGACTTTTTAATGTCTAATTACCCTTAGAACCTCTGAGCTAAGACTTAAAATGGCCATGCTGGGTAGTTTTCTTTGTCTCCATGGCGATCAAGCTCCTCCTAAAAACTTTCATGTGCTTTTCCTTTAATGTAAACAAGAATAAGCTCAGCTTGCTCCCTGAGTTGTCCATTTAATATTATACATATATTAGTTTCATGTTTTATTCCATTTACTACTTTTTAAAAAGTACTCTCTAAATTTTTAAATAGTGATTTTCCTAACATATTTTTCTTCTATTTATAAGAATAAAAGAGCAAAAGTTTTTTGAGTACACAATAGCAAATGTGCTTTAGCTTGCTTTAATGAATTGTGCCATGTTCTTATAAAAACTTGAAGAATTCTGCACAAAAACCATAAAAATATCAGGTCCTGGGCTCTTTTTTTTTTTGGTTGCTCTACTTTTGATGACTGTTTTTATTTCTTTGGCAGTTACACTTCTATTAAATTTGCTTCTCTGGTCTTGATTTAGTTTTGGTAAGTGATATTTATCCAGAAAATTGTACATTACCTTTAAACTTTCCAATTTTGGGGAGTAAAGGTTTTCAAAGAAGAGGAATAAAAAGAAGAAGAGGAAGAAGGAAGTAAAAAGGAGGAAAGAAAAGAAAATGATGCTATGAATAGATAGACTTCCAACAGGAAATATGAAAACCCACGCAAAAATTCTCAAAGGTCTTTAGTTTTAATGAGGAATAAAGTAATATTTTAATAAATCTTACTCAGAAAGGCATTGTTATGCTTTCACCAAAGTAACTTTCATCTTCCTCTCTATAGTAAGAAGTAGAGTGTGCCTGTGTTCTGTCCAAAAGATGATGTGCCAAATAATTTACACATTCGGGCTTGCCTTATACTGCTCCATGGTCATCTACTCAGTCACTGCTCATGTTTTGAGATGAATTTCAAATATTAAAAGAGCTGACACATAGGCTGGAACAGTTAGGAACACATTGATAAGTGCAGTAAGTCTGATACATTTCTGAAATTTTAAAGTATCAACAATTAATCTACTTTCACTGAAAATGCAAATAATAGTAACATCTGTGAAAAATAATGTTTTCATGTCATATAATTAAAGACAGAGAACATATAGAAATAAATCCATCAAGTACATATTCATAACACTTCTTGTTCTTATTTCTTCCCTTCTTATAATTATTTGAAAAAGTGTCTCAATGTATATATAGCTCAAGCTGGCTCTACTCTACAGTCACAATTATCCTGTCTTAGTCCCATGACTGCTGGTATCGCAGGTGCATACCACCGTTCAGACTCAGGCTTTTTTTTAAATCATTTTCTTTCTAATATATGTATATTAGCAATTACATATATTATATCACTAATCTATATCTATATATAAATATATACTTTAGCAAATAACAGTCATTTTAAGTAATAGGTAGATAAACTTGATAGTTATAATCAAAAACCCAATTATATACTTATTAAGACATATACAGAAATAATTTTAATACCATAATAATAATTTATTTAATGTATTGCCTTATTTCAAAATATTTTTAATTTTATTTCCAATGGTAAATTTGATAAGTATATGTAAATGAACTAATATATGAGCTTTTGGGGCTGACAAAGATAGATTTAGCAAAGCACCTTTTCCCTAACTGTCTGATAATTTCTGATGTTAGGGACTGGGGCTTACATGCTCTTTTAGACTTTCTATATATGCTTGGAGTGACCAACCATCATGTAAATATCAATGTTAACAATTCCATGCTGGTGGTAAAGCTATAGAAAGTAATGACTGATGGCCTGTAAGCAGAGAGGAACAATTATTTCTTGATATATCTCCAGGATTTCTCCTTGAGGTGTATCTTCTATTATTAGCAACTAAGTAGAACTTAGATGTCACTTGAATTCCCTGAATCGTATTGCACTTGCATGATTAAGCAGCCACAAGAGCTAATAATGCTCTAAGGTTGCTTTTAGTCACAGCTGTGTTTAAGTCAAATCAGGGTGAAGTGGGTGTTGATGAAGGTGGCAGTTACCTTAAGAGTCAGATGACACAGGTTGCAAGGAACAGCCTTTTGTACAAGGTGCAGGCCACGTAAATGCTGTGGGCTGTTTCTAACGCCTTTTTAGTTCACTATATTCAGGTGTGGGTCTGACCATAAAGGTACCACAGCCTATGGTTTATTTTCCCATGCATCCCTGCTTCCATGAAAGAGTTGGCAGAGAAACAGTATTGTAACTCCATGTTTACATACTTATCATTTTCTCACAGGTTCTGAGGAGCAAAAAGGAGAGGAAAAATTGCTTTTCTGTGAGTGCTTCATACAAGTTGTTTATGTTAGCACAGTTAAAGGGAGATTTAACTTCCAGTCAGTGACGTTTTCTGTTTAACTTTACAGAGATAGATTTCATCAGCTTGAAATTAAAAGGAGTCTCTGAAGATAAATTAATATGATCAATAATATTGCCATATGTGATGGCTGCTTCCCAGTGTGATTTAAAACTGTGTCTCCTCTGGTCTTTGAAGTTGTTTCAAGGCTTAAATGGTTTACCATGTTTGTGGAGTGTCTTATATCAAACTCCTTATCGTTGCTATTAGTGATATGTCAAGCATAGGACTAAATGCTCTGCCCATCTTTATTTGTTTCCAATGTCTGCATATCTGTGTATTGTGGGAGACTGGACAATAAACATTGTCTTCACATAGGAGGAAACTAAGAGTCTGAAGTGTAAAAACGTTAGGTGTTCTTATCCAAAGGTTTATATTTTTTTAAATCTGTACATTGTGGTTTATAAATGATTTTCTATTTTCCATCTGACAAGATTTTATATATTATAAATCTTTGATCATCACCATTCTTTCCATCTTAGAACATATTATACTTCAAACTCAATTTTCTATGAGTAATAGATTCAAATATGAATTAATAAATGCTCTGGAACAAAAAGTTTTGGAAAATCTGTCACAATATTTTTAACAATATAATCCATCATAAAACCTACATACTTTGTTAAACAAACCATGAACAAATTTTCAGCAAATATGGGAAGTTATTTATTAATATTCTGTATTTTATTATCACATTAGTCATAGAAGGTACTCTCTATTCTTAATTATATGTTAAAATTTATTCTTTTTTCCATTTTATTGAAAATGGATTCTTTTCATATGCAATATATACCCTGATTTCAGTTTCTCCTCCCTCTATTCCTTGCAGTTCCATACTACCTCCCCTCCCATCCCAATCTATTGCCCTTCTGTCTCTCCATAGGACAAAAAGAAAAAATGAAAACAAGTTTAACAAATTAAATATAATATGATGAACTCTACAAAACAACAAGCATTATATCAAAGATGGATAAGGCAAACCAACAGACGCAAAAGAGTCCCAAGAGAAATCATAAGAATCAGACATCCACTTGTTCATGAATTCAAAAGTCCCACAAAAATACTAAACTGAAAGCTCTAATATATACACAGAGGATCTGATATGGACCTATGTCTGCTCTATGCTTGCGGATTCAGTTTCTTTGAGTTCATATGAGCTTTGTTCAATTGATTTAGTGGGCCTTATTCTTTTGGTGTCCTCCATTCCCTCTGGCTCTTAAACTCTATATGCCTCCTCTTCCATGTGGTTGCCCAAGCTCGGAGGACAGTATTTGATGGAGGTATCCATTTAGAGCTATGTGTTAAACCTAATTCTTTACACCAAAGCACTCTACAGAAAGGTTAAAGTGACTGTTTTCCCATTTAATATTCTTAGAATAAAAGTTTAATGTCAGAATCTTCACCTCATTCTAAAACTATTATACATCTGCACCAGATCCTCTGCAAGTATATTATGGATCTTTGGCTTTTTTTTTTAATTAGGGTACTCCTAAGTTTGTGAACTTGTTGTGTAGGCAGACGCTGCTTATTCATTTTTCGGCTGCACAGTCCCAAAATAATCAGACATCAACTACATTAATTGCAACGCTGCTTGGCCTATTAGCTTAGGATTCTTATTAACTACTTATCCTAAATTAACCCATTTCTATTATTCTATATATTGCCATGAGGTTTATAGTTTGCCAGTAAATTTCCAGCATCTTTCTCCTTAGGCAGCTATGTGGTGTCTCCCTGACTCTGCCTTCTTTTCTCGTCTATCTCTGCTTGGAATTCTTGCCTTACTCTATTCTGCAATGCCATAGGTCCAAAGCAGCTTCTTTATTAACCAATGGTAATAAAACATATTCACAGCATACAGAGGAGAATCCCTCATCACTTCCCATTTTCTGTCTAAATGAAAAGGGAGGAGTTAACTTTAACATAGTAAAGTTACATATAACAGAACAGATATCAAGCAAGAATTACAGTTACAAAATTTATATCTAATTTATCTTTTATCATAACTAAGGAAAACTGTAATTCTATCTATTCTTCAACTCTTCAAAGACCCCAGAAGGATATAATATTATCTAAGTTAACAGGAAGTGCATTGTAAGCAATTTCCAAAATTCTAGGATTGGCAGAAACATCTCTCTTCCTGGACTGCCACTTAAAGTTTTTCTGTAATGTTGAGGCACCCAGATTTACCCGACAGGCCTGTAGTATCCAGCAGACTTTTCATTGAAGCAGGAAATTTGAAATACTGTTTCACCTCTATTAGCAATTTGTCATTTTTCTTCTATATCATTTTTCTGTAGGTCCTGCATGTTCAGTTCATACAACATATCATCAAGCGGCCCAAGCAAGATCAGTTTCTTACCCAAATGGCTAACCAACTCCATAAGGAGCATCTTCAATGACCATCATCCTCTTGAAGTAGATTGGTGCTGCCAGGAGTAGATGTGTCTCATTGTTATGAAAAGTCATAAGTTCTTAAAACATTTTAAATGCCATATTATGTTAGTATTTTAAGGTTTGAAGAATACCTATCCATCTGAAATATAAATCTATACATCTAGAAATCCTAACAAACATGACTACAAACTTGACTGTAGATGACTATTAACCTATATTTCTTAATTTTACATTACATTTTTAAATGAGCTGCACAAACACCTTAATCAAAAGCAGAAATACACATATAACAAAATTGACCTTAAATTTGCATCAATAAACCATGATCCGTACCAATGCAAAGTATTAATCTTACAACATACCCTTATATTTTTATAGAAATTGACTCTAACCATTAATCATTTACAGGTAACCCCCTTTCAATGAAAATGATCATTTATAAACAATATTTGGGAATTTGGGCATAGTTCTCTCCAAACTGTTTTCTGCTTTTTGTTGGGTGAAGTATTTTTGTGGGTTCATGGAGATATTTGGGGGGAGGGAATCAATCAAACCACATTAGTCTGGAAGGAATTCACAGGTTCCCATCTTCTGTGGAAACAAAACCAGAACCTCTTTTCCAAAGCAACATATCCTTATACCCAAATTTTGAAGGCAAGATACCTTTAAAATATATATGTTGGTTTAGCTTAGCAGCCCATACAATGAAATATCTCTCTGTACTTAACTCATTCAAAATCAAAATATTCAAAGAAAGCATAGTGATATACATAATCCAGGCTCTCTGTATATTTTCATCTTTACATGGCTTATTTTTCTTTACTCCTTTAATATATGACTATCTGAACTCTGTCTCTTTAAACTTTACTTTTAAAACTTCTTTTTATAACTATCTATATACTGTTTTTTTCTTCTCCCCCAAGAGTATGTACATTTATCCGACACTGACCTATTCAGAGGTCTCGGATTCAAGTGGTTTCTCCTTCTGTCTTCTCATCCATGGAGTTTTCTATGCTCTGAAGGGAAGGATTTGATGGAAGTATTCCATTTAGAGCTGTGTGTTCCAAGTTCTCTCTCTCTTTCTATATTTCTCTCTCTCTCTGTGTGTATGCGTGTCTGTGTGTGCATGATACCTGTCTGTGTGTCTTTGAATTTGTTCCCATCTGCTGCAAGAGGTAAATTTTCTTATAATGGCTGAATAAGGTACACTGATCTATAACTATAGCAGATATGAAAGATATTCTAATTTTCATTACTACTCTCTATTAGAAAATTCATAGCCTTTTTTTCTATAAGAAATTCCAAATAAAAATAGATAGAATATTGAAAGTATCCAGACCCAAAGACCATACAATTCAGTTAACTTCTCTACAGTTAGAACGGACATTCAAAGTGGAAGCTGTGGATCTTCAAACTGAATTATACACTTCCATGTTATATATTTTCCATAACTTTTATTTATTACCTGTATTCCATTTGTTTCCATTTTAGAAGTGAGAAAATAGAAATCAACAAAAATTATATAACTTGTCCAATATTACAGAAATGGGTGTTTTGTGAATGTAAATGAGTAATTGAAACCATTTACTACAGACTAAAAGCCAGAGCTTTTGAACTTGAGGCTGGAGTGTATAATTGGTCTGTGAGATGAACCTCTATGAATATCAGTTGCATATCTGTTGTGGATCCAGTATTTACCACTGTTTGATCTTTAAAAATTAAGAATTTGCCTGATGTAAACTTTAAGAAACTTAAAATTAACAAAAAGAGAAAGAAATTTCCAAGTTCCAGAAAACATGTAGGTATTATAAACATGTGAAGTGTCTCTATTTCTTCTTTTCTCCTTTTGATTGTTTTCCTTTGTTTTGAATTTTAACTCAATGAGAGTCTATTTTATTTTACCTAGTTCTAAAGGTCTCAGTGATGAAGAGGACAAATAGATTCTTGTCCTTATGGATTTGAATACAATGACATTACAATTATATTATATCAGCACCTCCTTTCAAGGTACTTCAGGTTCCTAAAATAAAAGTATTTAGAGGAAGATAGTTTATGACTCCTATGCATTTACTCCACCTATCAAGAACTGACCGACTTTTATTTTAGTATACCTGTTCACTTCCCTTGGAAAGTGATTCCTAGTTGTCCTCCATAATAGGTCATTGTACTCTGTTAAAATGTGTATTTATTTTTCTACTTAAATGTGATCTTTCAAATGAAACATCCTCAAAGTCTGTGTAACACACACAAACACACACACACACACACACACATAGTTAATAGTCCATGAAGGATTAACTTTGCTTGAAATAAGACCTTGTGGCTGTCATCTCTTTGCTCTAATAGGCTTAATGAAATTTGCCTTTGTGTTGCCTAATCTTAGCATGAGCAATTTGACAAATCAATGAAATGCATCTGTGCTACTATGATGGGACTAAGTTACTATGTTACATTAGTACTTAATTTGCATGATTAGCAAAGTTACCTAACTTGTTATAGTACTGTGTCAAGAGGAAGGCTCTTAAACTATAGAAACAGAGGTTGTTTGGGTAAAAGCATTTAAACCTAAAGTTATAAAATAATTCTGTAGAACTCATAGGGTTATTGTTAATGATGATGTGTTACACACTTGACACTTGCTAAATGAGTTGTGCATATTTATTCTCATCACAAAACAAGGTAGCTGTGAAAGGATTAATGTGCTCATTAGCTTTATTGTGACACTTATTTCATAATGATGTATGTAAATATACATGTTATATCAAAATCAACCTTTGAGTATCTCAGAAATATATTTTGTCAATTAAACCTCAAAAACAGAAGAAAATAAAATAGAAAAAATCAGACTTACATTAAAGAAGGTACATTTTAAAATGTTTCGATAACATTCTTTTCCTCTTCTTTTTACTTACTAAAGGAATTCACAGCATTTTAGGTAGTCCATAGTAAAATTATAAAAGCTTTCTAGTCATATGCGCTGAAACAGGTCTTAATTAATCCAGTATCAATGCACTGGCTTGTATTCCAGTCAAGCAGAGGTCTCCTCAAATTTTCTTGTTCTCTTCTGCATGGCTCATGTTGAATTTCAAATATAGGCTTACAAAATCATTTACATATTTTATTTGATGAGTTACGAGATAAAATGAAAATGATGAGAGTCCAAATGAGCATCCTGAATCCTAGACCCTGGCTCACACCTCTGACAGAAGAATTCTATCCCATCAGAAGCCAGACCAGCTTGCTGAAAACCAGATAAGCGTCCCACAATACCTGCCCAACATAATTCCAACTACCCTCATACCTTTGTTGCCACATCCTGGTCCACATCTCTGGAGGAAGCCTTCCACCCCTGTCAAAAACCAGGTAAGAATCCCGATCCCCAGAGGGCAGATCAGCATACCAAACCCCCAGAGACCAGGTTATCTTCCTGAGCCAGGCAATAACCTCCTACCAAACACATACATAGTCAAAACTTCAGCCTAAAACATGGGCAGCAAACACCTTCTGGAATAACTGCCATCCAGGCCACATAAGTGTTTAGCATCCAACCTAGGCAGAGACGCTCTATTCAACCACAGTTAACAGCATCCAGAAGACCAGAGAGGAAACAGAAACTAATGAATAAAACACCCAATCCAGAGCCAGGCATTGGTGGTACACAACTTTAATCCCAGCACTCAAGAAGCAGAGGCAGTTTGAGGCTAACCTGGTCTAGAAGAGCTAGTTCCAAACAGATTTCAAAGCTACAGAGAAAACTTGTCTTGAAAACAAAACAACAACAAAAAGCACCCAATCCAATGCAACAAAAACAAATTCAGAAATTGGCACTGGATATTCAACTTATTATGAAAAAAGGAAAAAAATCAGGATAGCCAAAACAATCCTGTACAATAAAAATTCTTATGGAGGCATCAAAATCCCTGACTTCAAACTTTACTACAGAGCTATAGTACTGGAAAAAGCCTAGTATTAGCATAAGTAGAGACAGGAGGACCAATGGAACTGAATGGAAAACCCGGATATTAATCCACATACCTTTGAACACTTGATTTTTGACTAAGAAGCAAAAAATATTAAATGGAAAAAAGAAAGCAATTTAACAAATGGTGCTTACATAACTGGATATTAATATGTAGAAGAATGAAAATAGATGCATATCTATCATCATGCACAAAACTCAAGTCCAGATGGATCAAAGACCTCAACA
>LOEQ01006179.1:282569-298094 GCA_001685075.1 Bramus lutescens | reverse complement strand
AAGTTGAGTACTGTTCTTTCGAGGTCTATGAAGAATTTTGCTGGGATTTTGATGTGTATTGCATTGAATCTGTAGATTGGTTTTGGTAAGATTGCTATTTTTACTATGTTAATTCTACCTACCCAAGAGCATAGGAGATCTTTCCACTTTCTGGTATCTTCTTCCATTTCTTTCTTCAAATATTTAAATTTCATTTCATACAAGTCTTTCTTCCACTTGTTTGGAAAGACATAATTGCCATTCCTGAAACAGGCAGTACAGAAACATTTGTAGTTAAGGTTACAGGTGGGGCCTAACCTAATCCTTGATAAATAGATTTAAGCATATACAGGAATGAGCATATTTTCTCTTTACACCAAGATGGCTTTTGAGCCAAAGACAGAGGCAGACGGGTACTTCTGAACATGAGCTCGGATCCTCAGAACCCACATGTAGGCTGGATGGACACAGTGGCCATATGCCTGCCATGACAGACAGATATACAGCTATATAGAGGCTGCAATATTAGCACTGGGGAGGCTTAGACAAGAGATCATTGAAGGGGGCCTCACACTAGACTACCTACCACGGAAGTTCCGCATTCTGAGAGAGACCCCACCTCAGAAATTAATAACTGAGAATAACTGAGGAAGACACAGATCTCAGCTCTGGGTCTCTACATTTACAGCTACACACTTTCACAGACACTTGCACATACATGTGCACATACACACATGAACATGCATTCAAAAAATTTCCCACAATCATTTCTGGAAAAAAACCCTGACTTGTTTGTTAATTTAAAATATGCTTAGCATATAATTTCATAAAAACAATTCACAGAATCTATCTGAGGATTATAACTTAATTTGCAGGAAAGACTATTCCCCCAATATTTTAAACTTACTACTTAAAAATTTTTTAAAAGCAATGTACTGTCTAACATGTGTGAATATTTGACATTTTTATAAGGGGGAAATACAATAAAATCCATTAAGACATTTTTTAAGCCAGATGTGATGACTTTAAAAATATTAATTTATTTATTATATAAACAATATTCTGTCTGCATGTATGCCTGCATTCCAGAAGATGGCACCAGATCTCATTACAGATGGTTGTGAGCCACCATGTGGTTGCTGGGAATTGAACTCAGGACCTCTGGAAGAGCAGGCAGTGCTCCTAACCTCTGAGCCATCTGAAGGAATAATTTTAGGTTTTAGTATTAGTACCATCAATTATATGATAATACTTGGTCAGTTGTCTCAATATTTTGTGTATAAATAAATGTAGCTTTTTATAATATTGAATCTGTTTCCCAAAATTTCTAAAGTGAAATATTTTTCTCCTAATTTCAAAGGTGAACATTATTACCATGTAAATATTCATGGTTGATGAATCTGTCAGTTGTGGAACATTCGTTGCATTAGGGTTTTTTATATTTTTGTGTTCTGGATGCCGGAAATGAACTTTTTCTACAGCTGGATAGTAAATATTTTGGGATATGCAGATCTCTGTCCCTGTTTATTTTTGTGACCCATTAAAGTGTGAAAATAAAAGAATTTCTTAACCTTTGGGCTGGACAAAAATAGGTTACTGACTGGATTCGGCTACAAATTGGCTGACTTCTACTTTTGATGACATATGCAGTGAGCAGGGGCCATGTTTTGTGGAGTATTGTATCACTAGCTCCTAAATTGTCATTGCTAGTGCCTTCAATGCTTGTCTTCTCTACTGTAATACTGTAGCTGTAAGGAGGAGGAAGAGAAACGGATGTCAGTTTGTCTGTCAGTTATTGCAAAAGAAGGAGGGAAGGAAAGGAGAAAAAAAAGGAAAAACTAAAAAAGCCCCACCTGAATTCAGCCTCAGCTAGGACGACCTGTCTCTGCTCCCACTCCTCACCCGTGGTCTCACAGGGCTTGTTTTCTGGGAGGATGGCAAGTCTGTAACATTCAAACATTTTTAAAGCCTTCAGTCAAGGAGTTGTTGTTTTTAATCCACAGCTGAAACTGTCTGGGAAAGCGTTGGAGTCCCAAGAATCAGACAAGAATTGAAAAGATGGGAGATAGGATGTCTCCAAAGCAATCCATCTCTCAGCCCATCAGAACTTCTTCCTCTCCGACATTGCCTTCATTTTCCACAAAAGGGTCTCTCATGTGACATTTTTGTCTGAAAGATGTCTTCCGCACGGCAGGGCAGGACCAGTCATCATCTCTTGGGAGATTTAGCAGAATGGTCAGCATGGCCACTCAGATCAATGCTGTTGCAGCTGACTCTCTCCATCAAGTCCACCTTGGAACTTCCGAGTCTGGATATAAGCAACCGTCATAGCTCAAGTAGGTGTCAGAAAGTGCTGTTTCCATAGGGTAGGGGTGCTGCCTAACAGTGAGGAAATACAATAAAACTAAAAGCTGCTATTTGATTCCATAGACACGATCAGCCATGTCTAGGAATCAGTGCACATATGGTAACAGTCAATGACATAATCATCCAATGAAGTACAAATTTCTATTTACATTTGAAGAAACCAAAGAATAAAAGATGAAGCAGTCTGCATGCTGGGGGACCATTTGGAAAGCTACCAGCAGAATTTTAATTAAAACCAGACTATCTTTTATTTCTAAAAATAGGCTTATTCCCAAGGCTCTACTGCATTTTGTCCTTATTGTCAAATTTTTCTTCTCTAATTTTTACCTGCAGCATTTAAAAAAGGAATTATTCTCCTTGACAATTTATTTTCTTGTCCATGTATGTTTAAAACTAAAAAATCATTTGCATATTTATGCATACTATGTGTGTGGGTCTGTGGGTATTAGAGGTCAGTGTGAGAGACTGATTTCTCCACTTCTGTTCTGGAAGTTTCTGGGACTGAACTGAAGTCATGAGCCTTGGTGACAAGAGCCTTTATCCACTGAGTTTCTTTCCTGACCCAATGTGTTTCCATTTACAATGGAATTTACAACTATCTACCTACATATCCAACCCCAGAATCTGGGAATCTACAAACATTTCAAGTTGTTGTGATTGTTTGATTTATTGTGAAGTCTATTGAACAGGATTTGCCTGTCAAATGTGCTTCGGCTGGTGGAATGCCAGGGATACACTTAAATGGAACCAACAAGATTCCTGAGCCAAGCAAGCAAGATGTGACTAGCTTCAGGGATGTTGGAATCACACCACACAAGAACATGTTATTTCAACCTAGTCTCTGAAATGAGCTATGAAGGACAAATCTCTGGCCTGCAGCCCAACAGCCAGGCTTCACGTATCCTAGATTGGGAAAAGCACAGTTGACCTAATAACTCCCAACCATCACTTATAGAAAGTCTCTGAGTTGAAGGCAGCAGGGTAGACTGTTGAAACAGCACATTAAACCTTTCTCTTAGTTCTCTTAGTTTACAGTTTGGGCTTTTTAGTGGAACTGAAGGCTTGGAGCAGGTGGGATGTGCTTTATACACTGTATGGTGTCATGGCCCTACTTGTTGATAAAAGTTTTCAGTAGTCCTCTCATGCAAGGAGCTTGAATTGATAACTATGCATAACAATTATAGTGATGGCTGTAAGTGGCAATCCTTGCATTTCTGTGTAGCTCACTAGCATGCTTTGGTCTGGCATGGTGGTGGTATGCACATTTAGTGCTCCTGGTGTTATTAATGGTCTCATTTAATTTTAGCAATGTCTCATACAGAAAAAAAAAGTTTGAAAAGGTGACAACCATTGGTTCAATCAAAATGATTTGAAGGTGTCCTAGGTTAGGAAGAGCCAAAGCTCAACCTTGATTTGTGGGTGTGGGTAGGATTTGGAAGGAGGTCTTTAGGAGCACTTGAGTTCAAGGTAGTGCACTAGTTAGTAAGAAACCTAACAGTAAAATAATTACCTCCTAATCTTACTGTATTTATGGTCCCTCTAGCCTAGTGACTCTAATTTGACTTTTTTTCAAATATGTATTTGGGCAAAAATTAATTAGGCTTATACCATAAGTTTGTTGTAGAAATCATTAACAGATACGTTAGATTCGTAGTGTGGAGAAATGTCATCAAAAACATTAGAAGGTTAATAGAAGCTGACACTGTTAGAAGAGGCAGGGTGAGGTTGGGCACTATTCTGCTGAAATCTTGGTTTATCGGGATCTGTGCGGTGTTGATAGCACGTTATAAGCTGCTGCTGTGTGTACCCTTTGCTCAGTATTGTGTTCTATCGTCATATTCACCCAAGGACAGGAACAGCCATTGCCATGTTTAAGAAATTGAACACCCACTGCTCACCAGAGGCAGAGAGATAGTTTACAGCACACATTACAGTGTAGCAAGGACCACAATAAAAGTAAAAAAAAAAGCTAGGAGATTACAGTTAAGAGGATGAATGATCACCGGGAAGAGAATTGAGGTAGTTTGTAGGAGAGGTTACAAATGGACTTCTAGTAAACTTTTCCCAGTAGGCACAGAAAAAGGTTGAATCAAAAGAGGAGTTGAAACTTTGACTCCAAAAGACTAAACAAAAACAAATTAACAAAAAGTAACTGGTGTTGGTATGGACAGGCTATAAGCCTGGGAAATTTGATACCATCAAGCAATAGTTTCTATCAATTGATAATTAATATGAGTTTTAATAAGTAAATGGCATTTTTTCTGGTTTGGTTCTAAGTGTTTTCTATGCAACGACCTTGAAACATCATGCCATATTTGTGTTTAGCAATTCCCCTTGTTGAACTCAAGATAATTAACTCAAATGGGCTTGGTATTTAAAAAAAATGAGACAACCAAATCTTCTTTGGTTCTTCTTGAACACAAAGGCTACCTTCTGCAAAGTGTGAATAAGATCTCAAAAAACACTATTTCAGTAAACTGGATAAAGCCCCCTGTTGTGTTAGAGCCTCAGCTTCCACATCTTCTTCTGTCCCTCCCCTTTCATTTTCTTTTTAAAATTATACTTTTAAATAAATTTCTTTTAGTTTTTGAGGTTATATATAATTAAATATATATGAATTTTTATTTATAGGATATATATACATTATATATAAACGATAAAATTACATCATTTGCCCTTCCCTTTCACAGTCTTTACCCTACTTGCTCCATCCAGAAACTTTTACAAAGGATTTTTTTTCTCTTATTCTCCATTGGCTTTATGTATATTTGACTGAAAATGTAGTCCTGACAAATCTTTCTAATTCTATGATCATCTACCTCAAAATTGGGGGGAGCGATGAATCTTGAGTTGCAGCGTGACTCTGCTTTCCTTGCTCCCCTGTAGGTGGCTCCAGAGGCTGTGCCCCCATTAACCTTTCACTGGAGACTGAGCTCCTGTTCCTTAATCACCTGGACACCACCATAGCCTTCTCCAAATGTAGCCAGAACCCTCTGTCTCTCTGTGTGGGCAAATTCCTGTCCCTCTGCCGTGGCTTGAAAGCAAATGCCTCCAAAGGGAGTGGTGCTATTGGAGATGTGGCCCTCATTACAGTAGGCGTGGTCTTGTTCGAGGAAGTGTGCCCTGGTATAGGGGGGGTTTGAGGTCTCATATAGGCTCAAGCCAATCTAGTGTCTCAGTTCTTGTTCTGTTGTCTTTGGATCAAGGTGTAAGAACTCTTATTTCAGCACCATATCTGCCTACAGGCTGCCTTGCTTCCCGCCATGATGATAATGGACCAAAGCTCTACCTGTAAGTGAGCCCTACTTAAATGGTTTATGAGTTGCTGGGGTCATGGTGTCTCTTCACAGCACTAGAAACCCTGATGCCCTCCTTCTAACTCCATTTTCTCTCCTCTGTCATAGCTTTGAGAAGAGTCCATTCTCCCCTTCTTTTCCTTCACCATGTGTAGGATTTTCCTCTATTATACCTGCAAGTTACTCTGAACCTGTTTGCCTGTCTAATTCAATCTTGGGCCTAGCACTTTCTACACACTGGCTGGTTAATAAACACGTGATAACCAGGTGTTGATTTATCTCCTGTGTTCTCATGCTAACCAAGGTACAGGCAAGGAGGCCAGAGGACGGCTTGGTGGTCCTTTTCTACTGTGTGTGAGCTGTGGATCAGACTCAGACTCCCAGGCCTGGCAGCAAACACCTTTACCTGATGAGCCATCTTTTCAGCTCTTTTATTTTACACATTTTATTTTCACAGGGTCTTTCTACATAGTCCAAGCTGGCCTGGACCTTATGTCACCGGGCTGGTTTCCAAGTTGCCATACTTCTGCTCCAGCCTTCAAAGTGCTGAGATTATATGTTTACACCAATGCGCCTGATCTCACCTTCATACAGCTACATCAGAAAGTCACCCGAGATCAAAGGAAGAGGGGAACACATGTTCAATCTTTCTTAATGTAAAGAATTGGTTCTGAGACATGAAAAAGTACAGTTTGGGATCATGATGGTGGGGAGACTTGTCAAGGATCCCTGGGGTGTTAGGAAGTCACAGGAGCATGACCATATTACTGGTTTCTGGGAGGCTTTAGGGTCAACTTCCCCAGAAGACTGAGTGGTTTTAACCCACTTGTAGCTCAGCTTCAACCCTGGCTTCTGAAGGACTTGAAACTGTGGGACACATTTGCTATAAATTTGGCTACGGTTTCTGTTTGAGCTAGCTTGACCACTTTGGCTTACAAAAGCACTATAAATTCCAAGATCTAATTGGCACAGTGTTGCTTTTCCAAGGGGAAAGCCAGATGCAGAGAAATTCCCTGTTAGGTTCTCTTGGCTAGACCCTGCTTTGTATGAACTCTCTTGCTCTATCTCTGTCTCCTTCTCAGTCCCCCCCCCACTTCTCTCTCTTTCTCCTGAATAGCATTTCTTTAAACAGGATCAGGAAACTGAAAAGAAAACATAATTGAGAGAGTATTTGAGGAAATACATAGAAACTGTTAGATTTTCATCTTTGCAGTTTAGCTTTTCGTCCACCTAGCGAAGTTTTACAAGGATTGTTATAATAGACAGATAGATGCTTGTCCCTTATTTGAAACGCACTGACGTACGAATATCTCAATCCAAAACTTCACCCCTTATATCATTATCAGATCCAGCCTTTAAAAAGAATATTATCTAAATATTTTCAATTTATTAGCAATAAAAATAAAAGATTAAAATTGGACATTGGCGCTTTAAATCAGGGACTTAGGATAGACTTAGGGAGTGGCGCTGCAGCCTGGAACTCTACAAGCATCTCACAGGGCTTTTCAGCTTACTGGGGAATTACCATTAGTGACTTGCCAGTGGGTGATTTTAATAAAGTGGTACAAAATGAAGCCATTAAATAGTAGATTAAATATGTAATGGTTGGAAAGAAAATTAAACCCACTGCAAGAAAAATTTAATTTCATAAACTTGAAAGAAAAAAGACAAGATGCTAACCATATCTAGACAGAAGTGTGGGAGGGGTGGGGTGGTCAAACAATAACAGTTGAATAAAAGTATTTTTTATCATGATTATTTATTAGGAAGCAGTGGAAAACAACCAAAAGCAAAAGGAATCTAACTAGAATGCCATTCCTGGAGCAGAGGTGTGGCCCTTGTTCATCCTTCCTCCCTTCCTTCTCTCCTTCCTCCCCTTCTCCCTTCTCTCCTTCCTTCCTTCCTCCCTCCCTCCCTTCTCTCCTTCCTTCCTTCTCTCCTTCCGTCCTCCCTTCTCTCCTTCCTTCCTTCTCTCCTTCCTTCCTTCCGTCCTCCCTTCTCTCCTTCCTTCCTTCTCTCCTTCCTTCCTTTTCTCCTTCCTTCTTTCCTTCCTTCCTTCCTTCCTTCCTTCCTTCCTTCCTTTTTCTTAGCATAATTTACTGAGTCCTGTTAATTTACACATGGGTGTGGGAATATCCAATGGAGCATGTGCCAGAGGCCACATTCGTACAGAAAACTGATTCCCCTTCCCAGAGTATCTATAACTTCCATAGCTACTCAGCTAGGGATGAGGTCTCAGGGGCCCTTCCCTGATCTCTGCTGGAAGGTTGACTGACTTAAGTTTGTTCAGGTCTCAGACAAACAACAACTGCTACTACAGATTCCAGAGAGCAATGGCCCTGTGATGTCCAGATGAACTGTTTTACAGGAGTCTTTTCTTACTTTTCTGCCCACCTTCCCCCAACCATTTTCAGCCTTGATGTTCTCTGAGCCTGGCCTGAATTTCAAAACCATCTTTCAACAAATGAATCTTTTTCAATTTTTGGGGTGATCTAAGGATATAAGCAATATATTCATGTTGTAAACAATATGCTTTTGTATAAGCTGGTCTTCACTGTGATCTAATATAATACATACTTTGCTCTGGTCTAAGCTAACTTTAAAGCATTAATTTACATAACACAAATTATGAGAGCTATGCATTATATTCTTTATTTTCCTGGATGAAACTATAAAGAAAACAGACATCTACTTTCCTCAAAGAGGCAATATTAAAATTCATCTTAAAACTCAAGATTCCCTAAAGGGACTGATCATTAATGACCCTATTTAGACATACGCTTTCATAAATAAAACTCAAACAGTATATCGATTTCATGCTGAGAGACCTCTACCTACTTCACAGTTATGGACATCAATTTGGTCTCTGCAGTCAGTCGAGATCATTCTTATATTTTACATGATACATTTTTGCTTCATTTGCTTAGAGTGTTTTTGCATATTTACATAACTCAACCTTAACAAATTGCCCACAAAAGTGAAGTAAGAAGTGTTAAGTTTAATTTTACAGCCAGGTAAAATAAAGCTTAAAAATACTTGGTGAAACCCACCGTGAAGTTAGCAGCAATTCTTCTGGCTTGTTAACTTCTCTAGCACCAAATTGCAATTTTCCAAGATTTTTAAAGTTCACATTAAGGAAAATTTTGGACACATACTGTTAGTATGTAAGTAGTAATAGCTTACACATGGCTATTACAGTCACTATCCACACACTATCACTAAAGAAGTTGACATTAGTAATAAAGTGTCTCAGGGTTTCTATTGCTATGAAGAGACACCATGACTATGGCAACTTTTATAAAGGAAAACATTTAATTAGAGAGGCTTACAGTTCAGGGGTTCAGGCTATTATTATCATGGAAGAACATGGTAGCAAACAAGCAGGTATGGTGCTGGAGCGGTAGCTGAGAGTTCTACACCTTACACAGGCATTAAGAAGTGATCTGAAACACTGGGTGTGGCTGGAGCATAGATGAGACTTCAGAGCCCTCCTCCACAGTGACTTACTTCCTCCAACAAGACCACACCTGCTCCCAGAAAGCCACCTCCTAATAATGCCACTCCCTGTGAACTTGCAAGGCCAGTTATGTTCAAACCACCACATAGAGCTGCTTCTTCCTCTTCAACATCGCTGAGCATCATTTAGAGTTAGGGATTTGACTCTTGTCTAGTGAACTGGTATTTTGGTCAGTGTGACACTGACTAGTTATCAGGAGAAAAGAGACGTTGGTTAGGAACATGATTCTGTGAGATTGCCTGTAGGGATATCTGTAGGATGTTTCCATGATTAATGATTTATGTGCGAAGTCATAGCCCACTGTGGTTGCTGCCTCTCTTGGGCGGGTCATCCTGGGATACATAAGAAGGAAAACTAAGCCAGCCAATGAGTAGTTACTGCTTTCAGGTTCCAGATATCAGTTCCTGCCTGCATTTCCCTCAACGACACTATTACCTAGAAACAAGATGAAATACCTGCCTGCTTGATATTGGCTGTGGTCTTTATCACAGTAATGGAAATCTTGACTAAGACAGAAATTGGTACCAGGGTATTGCTGTGAGAAACCTGACCGTGTGTTTGGGGGAGAACTGGGTGACATTTGAATTTTGGCTGGAAAGCCATCATCAAGTGCTTAGACCTTCACTGGCTGCTATTGGGAGATCATGGAATATGATGCTAAAGGTCACATAGATGCGGAAGGCCTGGCTTACAATGCTCTATGGGGAGGCAAAACATTGGCCAGGGGCCATATGAGTGGTATCTTGAGTTAACAATTTGTGGTTCTAGTCAGCAGGAGCTGAAGAATTAGCTACAATTAAGGAAAAGATCACAACTCCTAAAGTGACATCTTTGCTTTGCTGGGCCAGCTTATCTGGTGAGCTGAAGCTGAGAAATCAGTGATGACGAAGATGAGATTAGTCTTACTGACTCAAACCTTCTGGTGAGGTGAGATCTGCTGGGAGCAGGTCGCAGGGTCAGAATACAGACACCGAGTTCCAGAAAGAGCTGAGTCTGCATCCCGTGCTGGCTGCCAAACTGGTAATGTGGAAGACTCCCCCACTCACAGGTGGCATTTGTTTGAAACGTTTGAAGGGGACCTAGAGAGCAGCTGAGGGGTTCACACTGGATGGCAGGCTTGCAGTCCCTCGGGGGAGGCCACTGGTGAGGGTTCAGCCTCAGTTGCAATGAAGAACTTGGCATATAAGAGACACCAGCACCATGAATGTGCACCAAACACATCAGCAGGTATAGATTGAATCTTCCAGACAAGCTGGGTGAGCCATGGATTGCAGAGCAAGGGAAATGAAGTTACCCAGGACCTTTGGTTTAATTGTGAGTTTGTCCTGGTTCTTTCCTCTTTGAGCAACCAAGTTTGTAATTTTTCTTACTTTTCATTTTACAGCAGCCCACTGTTGAGATACCTGTTTTTTTTCAAAAGACTGAACTTTTAACATTTTTATGCTGATCTTGTGGCATTAATATTGAGATCTTGCTAACAAAGTAAGCAGGAAAGATGATAGTTGACTGTTGACATGTTTGCACATGAGATTGGTGAGGAGTTGGTTGTTCTGTTTCATTTTTCAAATGGATGTGATCTGGAGTCAAGCAGAAGAACTTCAGTTGAGAACATCCCTGCATTAGATTGCCTATAAGCACTTTCTGTAGGGCATTTTTTGATTAATAATTGATGTGGGAGAACCCAGCCCACTGTTGGTGGTACCACCCCTGGAAAGGGGGTCCTGGCTGGTACAGGACAGCACAATGAGCAAGCCAATGTGCAGCATTCATCATGGACTTTACTTTAGTTTCTGCCTTGATTTCCCTACGTGAGGGATGAAATAAACCCTTTCCTCCACAAGTTGTTTTTGGTCATGGTCTCTATCACAGCAATAGAAATCTAGCTGAGATGGCAAATTATGTGTCACAAAGCTCTCCCCTGAGCCCTGAGTCCTGAGCCATGAAAGTGCCTAAGATTTGAAAAACTAGTGTTGCCAGTAGTACTGGGTACCTAAGGCTGGCATACACAAGTGGGGTTATTAGGGGTAAACTCAGATGTCAAGATGTCTCCTGAGACACAGGTGGTACCTATTTATATTTTCTTTAAGCTAGCTAAGCTCAGAGCTTGTTATATAGGTGTCTCATCCACATATATTTATATATATCAATATACATACTCATACACACATATACATATACATATACACACAATACCTGCACATATATGTTGGAGGAGGGACCGCTTGTTGGTTCCTGGCCATCCAGTTAGCTTAGACCTGAAATAATCACACAGAAACCACCCTAGCTTCTTATTGGCTAACTCTTACATCTTATTTTAACCCAATTCTATTAATATGTGTATTGCCACCTGACAGTGGCTTACTGGTAAAGTTTCAGCATGTCTCACTCTGGCGGTGGCTCCATGGTGTCTCTCTGTCTCCACCCTTCTTTTCCCAGCATTCAGCCTAGCTTTCCCTACCTACCTAAGTTCTGCCTTGCTATAGGTCCAAAGCAGTTTCTTCATTCATTAATGGTAATCACAGCACACAGAGGGGACTCCCACATCACCTATATACATATATGCATATATATACATATCCACACTATACATGTATATACATACATGCACATCTTTTTTTAAAAAAGAGTTTGTCTCTTCCAACAATTGTTTTCTCTCATAGGATTTTTTCCTAACTCAGCATTAAGTTGACTATGTGTGTATATGCTTGTCCTTCCATGTGCTTGTTATTCATGTGTACATATGTATATGTATAAGCTTATACACATGCTATTGTGTACAAATTTCATAATTTGTCCTCAGGCTGGCAGGAGTATTTTCCTTGTGTGCAAGATCTAAAATCGCTGACACAAACAAGTGTGGCGGGCTCTGCCAAAGCATCTAACTTCTAGTTCTAAGTAGGAGCTGAGCCGCCAAAAAAAAAAAAAACCTTACTGTTTTCCATCTTTGTCATGCACTTACACAAGCTGAGAGAAAGATGCAAGAAGAGGAAAAGAAGAAATGACAGAGAGTAGAGCAGGAGAGGGTGGAGAGAGAGAGTGAGAGAGAGAGAGAGTGAGAAAGAGGGTAGAGCTAGGGAGAAAGTTATATAAGAAAGAGACAGACCTAGAGAAAATGAGAAAGAAGAGAAAGAAATTGAGAGAGAGGAAGAATGGGGAGAGAAATGAGAGAGAGAGAGGAAGAATGGGGAGAGAAATGAGAGAGAGAGGAAGAATGGGGAGAGAAATGAGAGAGAGAGGAAGAATGGGGAGAGAAATGAGAGAGGGGGGGGAGGAGAGCTAGCACCAGAGATAAACCCATTGAGCTGAAATCCTTTTTATGCCCTGTAAACTTGCATTTTTAGTGCTGCCTGTGCTAACTGGCTAACTAACTCAGTTGGATAATTCACAGTTGGTTCTTTATAATTCAAGTAGTTGTGCAAAACCAGTGAAGATTTGTTTCTATGAGGATGAGGAGGTTTAGCAAAGGATGTGAGGCAGAGGTAGCTTTCTTGACTGGATGACAGCTTTAGTCATTTTTACTGTCATGAATTCCTGCCCCAGAGGTCTCTGCTGAAGAACGAAGACCATGCAGGAGAATCTGCATGTCCCCAGGGCCTGCACTGGGTCTCCAGATGTGTCTTTTCAAGAAGTTTGTTGAGTGTAGAAAGGATGGGTGTGCCTTAATTATTCAATAATCTCTACAGTTTGTACCTAAGCTTCCTGTCAATTGATTTTCCAGGCTTTGACAGTAATAATCTTGTTTTGACTTTCAATTAAAATCAAGATTGACTGTTTAACTTTAGGCTTAAATTTAAGATTTAAACAATTTGGCCCCTAAACATTCATGATTGCGTTCTTTGCTGCTTTTTCCTCACTCCACTGAACACTGGCGTTTCTTAATATACATTAACCTCTTTTGTTTTCAGACTCCCCAAGTTTTACTGCTTTTAGGATCCCTATGTTAATAACCTGGTGTGCCTGCCTGTCACGAAATGTAAACTGTAGGCACATAAATATGGTAGACACGCCCTTAAAGTCAGGTCTGTAGTTTCAATCTAGCATGAAATTTATAGTACGGAAAAAAATTCCTCTTTTTTCCAGTTTGTGTTAAAAGTCCCCTGAGTTCTAGAGTTTCTATAAGACAGCAGAAGGGCTCTCAGCCAGTGTTTAGGCTCCATATGCTTCATTAAAGTGGCCAGATGTCCTGCATTCACCAGGAGAAGGAAATTGTGATCTCTCTCTGAGAGAGAGAGAGAGAGAGAGAGAGAGAGCCTCCTTCCCTCCCTCCCTCCCTCCTTCCCCTTGCCAGCATTCTTTATCATTCCTTCTATGCCTTGCTATAAGCATGTCATCACTGATAACCTGTTCTTTTTGTGTTCAAGATGCCAGCGTTTTGAGGAATGTATTGGCAGGGTCTGGTTTTCCTTTGTGGCTCTGTGGTTTCTTGTTACAAAAATGTAGCTCACAGTCTTCACACTTCTTATGGAGTCCTATAAACTGCAGCGTGAAGCAGATGTGATCCTATTATTGCTCTTTAAAGACTCAGCTTCAATGCACTTTTGAATTTTTTCTCAAGTACTGAATTTAAAAATACTGTCAGAAAAATACATAAACTGTCCAAGACTTGGAAATGGAAGAAAAGTATTCCTGGGCATCTTTTGCAGGAAGTTCATTTCCTGTCTCTCTGACTTCCTGGAGCATCAGATTCTTCAAGGATGCACTCCTCTGTGGGATGTGGAGCTAAGTCAGTTGTCTCACACCTTTCAACTCAGCACCCACATACATTCTCATTTTTTCAGGTCTGAGAGATGTCTGCTTATGTACACGTTAGAAGCAGATATTTGTCATATGAGAAATGAAAACTCAACACTTAGAATCCAGTTGGAAACTCGTGTTAAATTACAATATTAAATCTAGTACCTTTAAACATTGATACTCTCTTATCGTTATGAGAAAGATTCAAGATTTATTTCTATTTTTAAATTATGTGTACAGTTGTGTCTGTGTATGGGTATGTATACATGACCACAGGTACCTGTAGAGACCAAAGGTTTCAAATCTCCTGGAGCTGGAGTCACAGGTGGTTGTAAACCACTGGGCTGGGACTGGAACTCAAGGCCTCTGCCAGGGCAGAATCTTCTTAACTGCTGAGCCAACTCTAACAGCTTCTGGAATTTTTTTTTTACAGTTTTAAATATAAATTTTCAAAGCAAAATATTTAAACAAAGTGACACTGTTTTGCAATTTCGTAAATTTCTCAAACGTTAGCCTGGTGGGAGATGGCTGGGTCCTTGTCCGCTTCAGCCTTTTGTCTGTACCAGTCTCTTGTTTTGGTTGAAATGTTCATACACGATATTTAGCCACTTACATCTCTAGCTAGAGGAGGAAGGCTGTCCAAACAATCTTATATAAACTTGGATGATCTTCTTTGCTGTTACTGTAAAAACTGGCAAGGGGGGGGGCTTCTGCAGCATTGTGTGTGAGGAGCAGTTGGAAACATTGTTGAAATCTCTCTGCCCCCCATTCACACGGGTCATGGGTCATTTGTTCACACTGAGTTATATAACTTCTTCTATTGGACATTTGGAAATTACTGGCACATAGATAAATACAGATAATCTAAATGTTGATATAGGTTACTCAGTACTATGAATCAGGAATGTTTTCAATTTATCAATCTCAGACATGTTTGCGAACCAAATGTTCTAAAAGCAAAAGCTATCTGCTCTAAAAGCAAAAGCTATCTGCTATCGTGTTGAAGGCTACTTTAAGATGTGCCTACTGCTAAACCCCAGGGAACTTGCTTATTAAGTATATTCTCTTAACGTATATTAAAGTATATTCTCTTACTCGAATATGATGGGAAACTCATGACAAACAGTATCATACAGGGATTCCTCACGACATTGCTTATACCAGAGACAGATTTGGAATAACCAATATTTTCTTTCATAATAGGCATAATGGTTAAAGAAAATTCGGGACTAGAAAAAGCAGAGACACTAATTACAATACTATGTAAAAAGTGTGTTTGGGGCACACCTGGATTCCCTGCCCCCAAGAGGATAAGTATTCAAGGTTATCTTTGGATTCCTAGTGAGTCCCAAGCCGGTCTAGGCTACATGGTCTCAAAATATCTACCACCTATTAACAAGCAAAAGTTCTCTGTAAGTGTATAGAGACATGAGAAAACCCTATATAGTCTCACATTTTGCCTGGTCTCATTATGAGTCTTTTGTAGGAATGATGATAGACCATTTTAGAAGGAGGCTTGTCACAGTGGGGTGACAATACACAAGCTGGGGCGAGAGATTTAGGACATTTGTTTTTCTCTGTTATTATTCTATTAATAATATTACCAATAATATTACCAGTAATACTATTCTT
>LOEQ01006179.1:267187-281158 GCA_001685075.1 Bramus lutescens | reverse complement strand
GTCTTTCTGTGTCTGGGTTACCTCACTCAAAATAATGTTTTCTAGCTCCATCCATTCTCCGCAAAATTCAAGATGTCGTTATTTTCACTTTAGGCACTTTTGGAAAAGCTGTGCTGTTCAGCTTCTGTGTGTACATTTGAAAGCAGCTCTGCAAACTCTTAAGCACATGATTCAGACCTGGATTCTCAGGTCTTACTGCTGGGAAACCTCCCAAGAGGGATAAAATTTCCCATCTACAGGCTCTCAGGCATTTTACCTGTCATCAGGACATTGGGAGAATCCCAAGGTGTTCAAATCTGGTGTAGGAGTTCCTTCTGTTTGTGTGTTGCTTTCATTGGTTAATGAATAAAGAAACTGCTTGGCCTAGTTGATAGGGCAGAACTTAGGTAGGTGGGAAAGACAGAACTGAATGCTGGGAGGAATAAAGATGGAGTAGGAGAGAGCAACACCATGGAACTGTCAGAGACAGACACGCCAAATCTTTCCTGGTAAGCCATTGCCACGTGGCGATACGCGGATTAATAGAAATGGGTTAAACTGAGATGTAAGAGTTAGCCAATAAGAAGTTAGAGCTAATGGGCCAAGNAGTTCCTTCTGTTTGTGTGTTGCTTTCATTGGTTAATGAATAAAGAAACTGCTTGGCCTAGTTGATAGGGCAGAACTTAGGTAGGTGGGAAAGACAGAACTGAATGCTGGGAGGAATAAAGATGGAGTAGGAGAGAGCAACACCATGGAACTGTCAGAGACAGACACGCCAAATCTTTCCTGGTAAGCCATTGCCACGTGGCGATACGCGGATTAATAGAAATGGGTTAAACTGAGATGTAAGAGTTAGCCAATAAGAAGTTAGAGCTAATGGGCCAAGCAGTGTTTTAATTAATACAGTTTCTGTGTGGTTATTTCAGGTGTAAGCTAGCTGGGCAGCTGGGACGAACAAGTGGGCCCTCTCCTTACAACACAAATCTTCTCGTGTATTTAGGTTTCTTTCTCATTAAAATTTTTTATCCTCATCATTGCCATCACCATCATCATTACTGTTGTTTTCAGTATGTGTGGGTTGGAGTGAGGGGGTACTCTGGCACATGTGGAATTCAGATATCAACTTTAAGGAATATGTTCTTTCCTACCATGGTGGCATCACAGGTTTGCACTAGGGTCATCACGTTGGCCAGGCCAGAATTTTCATCTGCTAAGCCATCTCACCAGCCCCAGTTCATTTTTCTTTTAAGTAGAGTTCTATAACCCTAGGTTGTTTGAGATAGAAAAAAAAATCAATACTTTTAATACACAAATTTGTGTTTTTTCTAAGAACCAGAATGTCTAGATAGAATTGCAAAGAGAACTAGGGAGATGGCTCAATTAGTAAAACACTCACTGCACAAAGAGAAAACCCGAGTTTACATCCCTGGCATTCCCATGAAGAGCTGGGAATGGAGGTGTGTGCCTGCAATTGTGGGAAGACAGGGCAGTTCTAGGGGTGTGTAGTCCAGCAAGCCTAGCTGGAATGGTAGCACTCGGATCAATGAGAGACTCTTATTGAAAATACAAGGTGCAGAGTGATAGGGGAAAGCACCTGATGTCAGCTTCTGACCTCCATGTCTGCACATGTGGACACTCACCTTTGTATGTATCATACACATAAAACATACACAGACACATGCACACAATGAACTAGTTTCATTGCTGAAATTAGAATATATCATTTGCAACCAGACCCTGCTTCCAAGATAGGTTATTAGCAATGTGTTTACACGAGTAACCATTATTTTATTTGCCTGAGCTCAAACAGGAGGGAGAGAAAGCAGGAGTCTTAACAGCATTTAAATAAAATGCTGAGTGAGCAATGCCCCTTCATCTGTCTTAAGAAGTGGTAGTGCTACCTAATAATCCTCCTCCACTTTAGTTATAAAGACATTATCAACATCTCCAGACAATTCTGAACTTGTTTTCATGAGTTCTCATTCCCTCCCTGTATCCAACAAATAATTCCAATAGCAATCACAGAGAGCAACACTATTAGAGGGGCAGAGAAAGATACTCTCACTGAAGAATCTCACACATTCTGCTCTAACTTCTTGGCTTCCATGTTAATATTTTTGCTTTAAAATTGCATACCTCTGTGTTGAGACCATGAAATTTTGGGGGAAATCCACAGGGTTTGGGGAGATGGTTCATGTGGAGTTATCCTGCTCTAGTTTTATTTAGGTTAGGGTTCAAGTAAACTCTAAATTTCCTAGTGAGATCTGATGGTCTTGTTTCTATTGGCCACTCTTAGAGAATATTATTATTGTCCTCAAAGACAGCAAGGGCCAAGGCGGCAAAGTTTAAGCTCTCATCAAGCTCAAGGTTGTTTCCAGCTTGTCAACATACTGCTTTTGTGGAAGATGAGTCTGATTATAATGGATCCGTAAGCTAGTTTGATTACATTTTAGAATTTATAAATTGGAAAAACCCTCTATTTTCATTCCACTTGGGGAAAAAACAGTTACTAAACATAAAAGAAAATATTATACATCATTATTAAAATTACTCTATTATACATGTATTTGTAAGTCATAAAATATCCTAAATAATTTCTCCTAAACTGCACATTTTCAAAAATATTCTAATTAATGCTCTTGGTATGATATTTTCCCTCCCCAATACATCTACTTTTGCATCTTTAAAAATAATTATTTTATATGTATAGAGGTTTGTCTGAATGTATGTCTGTGCACGATGTATATGCCTGATGCTCAAGGAGATCAGAAGAGGGCGCTGGATCCCCTGGAACTGAACTGGAGTTCTAGGCTGTTGTGACTTGTCATCACGTGGGTGTTGGTAACTGAGCCACAGTTCTCCCTGGAAGAACAGGAAGTGCTCTTAACTAATAAGCCAACTCTTCAGTCCCTGCTTTTGTGTCTTGACTATATATGGCTTTGCTTTTTCAGTCATATTTTCTTCACTGCTGTACTAAAGAAGTGTTCACATAGCCTAAATACAGGGTGATGAGTGGAAATGGTGTTTGGGGCTCTCAGTCATAAGACACTTCATATTGTAACCTTTTCATTTAATCATCTTCCCTCCCTNNNNTCTCTCTCTCTCTCTCTCTCTCTCTCCAAGCCCATGTGGGCCACAGCACAAATGTGGAGGTCAGAAGACAACTTGTGGAAATCAGTTCTCTCCTTCTGCAAGGTGGGTACCAGGGATTGAATTTAGGTCATCAGCCTTAATGTTAATATCCTGATTACTGAGCTATGCCATCCACCTGAAATTTAATATTTACAAAGTTATTTAAGTGTAATACCTCACTGATTAGCAAAATAGTTCAATTGTATATAATTTCTATAGTGTCCAGATGATAAACTATGACTCATAGAGATTAAGAATTAATTACTAGCTATGTGGTAGAATTGAAAAGAGTCACCAAGTTTTCTTGACCTCTTATTGAGTTTTCTTTCCAGGACTACACTGAGGGAAAGGATCATTAACTCAGATACTGGAGGCCATCACACTGACATGAATCCTTGATCATAATTGACCTAAATTATTCTGATCTACAGCTGCTTAAATGAAAATTCAACAAATAATTGCTCAACCTCACTTTCTGCTGACTCTGGAGACCTGGCCTTGGAGGGGCTAGAGAGGGAATCTATTACTCAGGGAATAAGGAGAAGTTCTTATTGGGTCGAATTAAAGTGATTCGTTTCCCTTTCTTCCTTAAAGATCTTCTCATTGATTGTGATTTTACACAATCCCCTTGGGAAATTTCTTGTAAATGAATAGGTTGATTTTGTGATAAAACTGAGTTCTGCTGCCAGCTTTGACTGTCTTTTCCTTCACGGCCAAGTTGCCTTTCTCTCGGCATTCCATTTCTACCATTTAATCTCTCTCTCTCTCTCTCTCTTTTTTTTTTTCACTTAAGACCAGGTCACTGCCAGAACACAGTTCAGCCTCTGGTGGGAGTGTTAGTGAAACTGTAAATGCACCCAGCACTGGCATTTCTCAGTAGTGCTTTCGCTTTTATTATTTTATGTGTTATTATTTTATTCAATCTGTTTTATCTATATGCATATCTGTACAAGTTATTTGTGCCTGATTCTGAAGAAGACCACATGAGGGCATTCAATTCAATAGAACCGGACTTACAGGAGGTTGTAAGTCATTCTATAGGAGCTGGGAATTGAACCAGCATCTCTGGAAGAGCAGGCAGTATTCTTAACCACTGAGTCATCTCTTCAGCCCCATCTCAACTTTTCTTTTTTAAAATTCAGACAGAAGAGATGTGTATAATGCATTTCATCTCTACACTAACAATACTTAGGGGATTTTCAGTTTGAATAGTTATTTTTTTATTTTATCTAAATAAAATATCAAAATTTCATCTAACCATGAAGCTGGATTGTTTTTGAGAAGTCTAATGCATGCTTACTGAAATTATGAGACCCCCCCACCACATTTCATTGGCAACAATCATGAAGATTTGAACCTTTAGTCAAATATTGTTGTCTGCTTGCTTGTTATTGTTTATGCAGGGTTTCCCACAGAAATCTGTTCTGCCCAGATGTAAGGACTGGGCTTCTGTTAACAGTATCCGTGAGAGTACAAGCTTCTGTGTGTCACATGTGACCATGGAGAGGCGATGAGAGCAATCTGATCATGTGGAGAAAAGCTTCAATATCCTTGGTGTAGAGCCACTCCGGAGCGGCTGAATTTCCAATTGAGAAAGAGCCTGGAAGTGTACTTTAAATGGCCTCCTCTCTTGTGCTTGTCAAGTAAAGCCCTTCCCTGCCTCTTGCTGTCGCGAGCATAACCAAAACTCTCTTCCGGAAGAATGAACAAGTCAGACACAAAGGTAATTTGTGTGAGCTCCACGCACTTGAAGTTAATGCCCTCTCTGACTTCTCCACATTCCCAAACCTTCCTGCTGGATTGGAGTGCAGATCCAGCAGAAGCAGTAGTCTGGAGTTCTTATCCACTCAGTGAAAGAGACGTCTGCTCATCTCTGGAAGGTTGTCATGGCATCTTCATTTATGACAGTCCAATATTCATATAAGTGGAGACAACATTAAAGGCAACTTTTAAAGAAATGAATGATACTGAAAGTTTTTTTCTTGACCATTCATTCCAAGAACTGATATGCTCTGTCATTAGTGCCAAGAGAACTAATACTTTCATTTAACCACAATCACTTTTGCCTTGTGCTCCAGAGTCCTCTTTATTTTTTGTAGAGAAAATATTATTAAAGAATGAACATACATACTTCAAAGAAGCAAATACCACTTTTGTTTCTTCTTACTTACTATTTCCATTTTACAAAATAGTCTTACATTAATTTCAACGATGCATCAAATGGTGTATACATGTGGGAACACTTTCGCATACCTGAGATGTCTGTCATTCATGTATATGTGTAAAATCAAAGTCAGGATAAAAATTAAGGAATTATTTGCTGGGTGTGATTGATTTGGTGTTTGTCTCTGAGATGGGCACTGAGCATGAGAAAACAAGACAGGCTGAAAGCGACTGATTTTGAGGCTGGTAAAGGGGATTTACTCTATGGAAACAAAGAGACAACAGTGAATCATGTCACCCAGGGTCACGGGATACTGTAGAAGTTGAGAGGGCTGAAGAGAGATGAGGAGAAGCTCAGGCTGAACGAGTAGAGATTCAAGTAGGTTTTCATCTTCTCATCATGTTCCAAGTGAAGAAGATTTACCTACCCCAGTTCAGTGTTCATAGTTTTTAATATTTTATAACCATCTCTTTCAATTCCTATGACAAGTATGTGGCATGCATGCACTCCCCTCTCCATGTAAGAAGAGTGAGCCTCAGGTCATAAGTGACTTGCTTACAGTCACATAGCTCATATTTAATGGGATGATTCCTCTGTCCTTTCACAGATACGCTCCCTATTTGATTCGGTTTTGTCCTGTAGTCATATCCCATTGCTACAGGTCAGCTCCCGACAGATGATCCAGTTCACTATTGGGTGAGTCAGGTGCTGAGAACTCCTCTGGGCTTTTGACTGATAGAATCAGAGACAGGAATAAACAAAGTGTATGCATTCAACAGTGTTGATGATGTTTATTGATTACAGGTGATGTATTTGCATCGTTGTACTAAATTCCCTGAGCAAATCACCTTAAGAGAATGATGATGGTTTTGGCTCATGGTTTCACTGGGCACTGCCCATCGTGGTGACATGGCTGCACTCATACTGAGTCACAGATGTGGAAACAGGAACACAAAGCTGCTTACTTCGGTCTCAGTGGACTGGCAAACACGAGTTGGGGTTGAAAGCAGAAGTAGTTAACAATTTCAGTGCTCTAAGTAAACCCCACCGCCTAATAGCCCACAACCTCTCCAAACAGCAGCCTCAACTGAAGACTAAGTATTCAACCATAGAGACCGGTGTCAGGGCCTCACTTCATATTCAAACCATACGGCGGGTTGGTAGCTATAGGACACGACCTCTTTGGTCCCATACTGTGGTACCATCAAAGCAAATTCCTGGCCTGGTATGGTAAGTATATGAGGAAGCTTGGCTACAACTCCAGCACTCTGAATTCAGGGTTCAGGAGCTTTACTGCTGTGTTCAAACATCTCAAAAGATTCATGTTCAGTTCACCATATAATAAGTAGTTCAGCAACTAATAAAATAAATCATCCAAACTCCCTGGAGAATATTTCCAGGATTTCTTTCTCTGTGTGTGTTTATGTGTTAGTATATGTAAGTATACAAGTATGTGGGGTTCATTCTCCACCTTTTAAATAATGCATTTAAAGCTTTATTATTATTGTGCGTGTGCGCATGATATGTGTGGGGCCCACATGAGAGAGCACATGCAGAATTAAGGGCCAACTCTGTGGAGTTGGTTCTCATCCCCTAACTTTATGTGGTTTCCAGGGGCCATACTCAGGTTGGCAATTTTCTATCACAGGTGTCTTGTTTACCTCCTGAGCCATCTCACCAAGCCTCATCCACTTTATGCTTTGAGATATCCTCTTGGAATCTAGAGCTCATCAATTTGGCTAGATTGGTTGGTCAGCAAGCTCCAGGGACCCAATTGTTCCTTCTTTCCCAGAAGTAGGCTTTGAGGTGTGTTCTCTTGCTCTATGTGTGTTCTGAAGAACGAATTTGTCTTATGCTTTCCTGGCTCCAGACTTTCTAAGAGGTAAGATTTTTCTATGGTGTAGATGTTAAGGAATGACACAGAGGAATGACTCCAGGGCCCCTGCACTTGGCTTTCTATTATCACCCTCTATACCGGGTTCTGTTCTTTATATTTAAAACACTCAATGGGGGCAGGAGAGAAGACTCAGTTATTAAGAGCACTGGCTGCTCTTCCAGAGGACCCACCACCAATAACTATCTGTAACTTTAATTTCACGGGATTCGATGTCCTCTTCTGGCATCCACGGCACTAGGCATGCACATGGTGCACAGACATACATGCATGCAGGATAAACATCCATGTACATTAATCTAAAAATTAAAAAATTTAAAACCACTAAAGGATGTTATTCATACATTGCAGTTTGGATATTAATAATGACTTTTCTAGACAGCAACGTGGTACATAGAGGGGAAGTTTAATGTTCTTCTGCGCCCCCTGCCACACTGACAGGGACATGCCTATCGGAAGGAGATGGCCCCACAAGGCTCCATCACACCAACTCATTGTCTAGATGGAGATGGAGGAGAGGCATCTCATCTTCAATAGACTTGGATTTGCCAGCAGTCTCTCTGTCTTCTAGGAGTTCCTGGGCTCTTCCCCACCAAGTGTTTAGGGACAGGAGAAAATACTAGACAGATGAGAAGAGAGAATGCTAGTTTCAGGAGATGGAGCCTGGATGTTCCCCTTCAGAATCTAGATTTCAGATTAGGACCCCATGGAGCAAATCAGAGTGCAATCATTTGGTAGATTATGGCTTCTTTAGCCATGAGCTATGACTCCATATGGGAGCAGGACTGATTGTGGTAAAACAGCAGCAGGAAACATTCTGAATGCACAGTGACTAAAAATTATTTCAGAATCAAGCATGAGATGAACCCATGTTACTGTACACACAGCTTCACTGCACTGCCATGTTACTGCACACACAGCTTCAGTGAGCGCCCATGTTACTGCACACACAGCTTCAGTGTGCATCTATGTTACTGCACACATAGCTTCAGTGCGCACCCATGTTACTGCACACACAGGTTCCCGTCTGTCTTTGTTGTAAGCATAGAACAGGCTTTGTTCTAAGCATAGAACATAGACTACACTGTGTGCGTAGTCTGGCTACACAATACCAAGGAGCCCTCCTGCAACACCAGCTCAGACTCAAATCTCTGGCATGTTATGAACTGCAGTGTCTTTCTGCACACCCAACATTCTCTGCTCTTACAGAAATGTAATTACTTAATTATGAAAACAGAGTTTAAAATGTCTCTACCATCACTCCTCAGCGTGTAAGAATCAAATTGCTACAACATGGATTACATTGTGCTAGAATGTTTGATTTAAAAATTGCCGTTTCAGTTGCTGACTTGACTTTTATACCACAAAAATATCATTATTTTACCTTGATATTAGAGCATGGAGTTTTAACTTTTCTAACATTTCTCCCAATTTTTCAATGATGTATTATTGTAAAGCAACATTCTCGACATCCATTATTATGAAGTCAAGACGTCGATCAACTCTGAAAAGTATTGAAGATACTCTGTCGTACAGTATTAAATATCTGGCCAAACTTTAATTATATATATATATATATATATATTTATACACACACACACACATATATATGTAACCACACTATGTTTGCAAGCACATTTACTTTCCTTTTAAATAGATGGTAAAACAATATGCATACCAAATGATTATTTTAAAATAAATTTATTTATGAATGTTGGCAAATGCTTGACTTGTATAGATATTTTATATACGTAGATACCCACTGTCACATGAGACTTTCTGGAGGTGGGGCAAAGGTCATAAACGGAAATTATTTCAGAATCCTCACGGTAAATCATCTGTGGCCAAGGAACAGTACAGATGTGCTCTGTGTTATATACCTTTAGAAGCTGGTGAGGAATGTGCTTCGGAGAAGTTGATCATTTGTGCAGCAGAGCTCTGGAATCACAGCCATGACTCAGGCCGTGGCACAACTTATTTATTTCTCCAGGTGCCCCTGATTTATGTGGTACTGGGGTCAAATCCTGGACTTCATGCATAGTAGACAAGAACTCTGCCAACTGAGCCACATCTGCAGTGCTCGATTGAAGTTTTTGAATACTGACATTTTTTCCTGCAGGTTTGATTTTGCTAATGGTCAAATTGGTACTAACAGTCGTCATTGGTTTATTGAGATATTATCAAAGTGTTAGGTTTATTTGAAATGGACATGTCTCCAAAGTTTACCTGGTAGTGATAAAATGTTCACATTTTTAGTTTCTTATGAAATCCTATATATTGCATTTATATTTGTAGTGCGAGGTATTCCATGAACTGGATGCTACATGGGAGTGCTGTATATCCAGATCAGAAAGTTTTCTTCTCTGTACCATGTACTTGAATGTGGTAATTTAAATTTTTGGAACTGATTGGTTCTTAAAGAATGGCTTTAGAGAACTCCACACCCCACCACAGAGATATTTGCATACTCATGGTTTTTGATGCTGTATTCACTATAGTAAAGAAATGGCATCAGCTTAATTGTTCATCAACAAATGAGTGGATAATGGAAATCTGGTATATATAAAAATGGAATATTATTCAGCGCTAAAGAAAAATGAAGTCGCAAATTTTTCAGGGTTGTGGATGGACTTAGCATGTATAACATTTAGTGAAAGAGGGCGCACAGTCTCAGAAAGAAAGAAACACACAGATTCTCCCTCACAAAAGCGCACTAGCCTATAATGCACACATGTATATAAGGGAAAAGACAGGCATAGTACAACATTTAGAGAAAAGAACAAAAAAGAAGTTTAAAAGATAGAAAACCTACACTGGGGAGTTCACACAGTTTACTTCCAGTAAGTCCTGGGTGATCTCTCAAGATGTAACATTTTCAATGCAAAATAAGAACTAAAGTAGGCAGAGTCCACACGCGATATCATGAGGGCTCTTACCTTACTGGGAGACCTGAATTTTAAATAATGTTTCTATTGACTATTCCTGTAGGCTGTGGTTCTTTGTGAACTGCTGAACTTAATGAATTTTATTAATACACAAGAATTTTGGCTATTCGAATCAGAGTGTCAAGATTATTGGAGGATGTTTAAAGTATAATTTCGAGAATTCTGGGACTCCCGGGGCATGCTGATTGGCTGTAGCTGCCTGTCTTAGGAGTAACCATGCCAAGCATTTGAAAATATGCAGACATTTGTTTATTTTTTACTGTATGTTCTAATTTTAAAATGTGTCATTGTTGATCAATCACTATACTTTTAAATATTATTTTAGAAAAGTGATTGGAATTTTAAAAATGGAGCTTGCTTTCCCAATAAAAATCAGCATACAACCAGGATGAGCCCAAACAGCTGGTGAAGGAGCTTCTATAAAACAAGGCTGATGGTGGCTCAAATACCAACAATTTCACTTCATTTTTGTGATTATATTTTGATGCCGTTACATTATACTTATCTTGGGATTCGATGCACTGAAGTCCTAGGCCAAAATGAAAAGATCATTCTACAATTGACTTTTATTTCTGTCTGTCGTTTTACTGATTGTCTGTATGAACATGGATTGCATGCAGTTGCTCGAGGAAAACAGAACAGGGCGCTCAGGACCCTGGAAGTGGAATTGCAGGAGGTGGTGAGCCACCACATGGTTTCTGGGAACTGAACCTGGATCCTCTACAGTGCTCTTAACTGCTGGGGAAATAGAGAATGTGACCAGCAGAGGGAACACCCTTGTACGGTACCTGGCTTTGCTGGTCCACAGCAACAGAGAGCTCTAAGTGGAATGGGGTGTGACCCCATTGAGGGGCAGTCAGCAGACAGAAACCCTGCCTCTCGAAAAACAAACATACAAAGAAACAAACTAAAAAGGATTTGATTAAAAATAGTGCGGTGGCCAAAGCAGGAGATGAAATGGAAAATGATTGGGGTTAACTCTCCTTCAACATCACCTTAGATACTAAGATTATGACTCACCCGTTTGTAATGAGCCATTTCGTCTCCTCCCACAATTAATGTGACAAAGTCCTTCAGGAATCTGCAAGGATGGCCACCCTTCATGAACAAGCTGTGTGTTTAAAAAACAGTGTATTTGCGTCAGCAAGATGGCTCAGTGGGTGAAGTTACCTCCAGGCTTGACCACCGTAGTTCCCTCTGGGTCCCTCTGGGTCACTGGGAGTAAAAGGGGAGAACAGACTGGGATGAGTTCTCCTCTACCTCCTGCCACACACTGCGGTGTCCATGCCCTGCCCCAGCACACACGTACATACTCACACAAAATAAAATGTAATTTAAAAAATTAAAAACCGTGTTCACATAAAATGAAGTCATTTTCTGTCTTCCATCCCCAAAGTTAATTTGGTCCTTGGATGATTTATAGAAAACACTCTGATATATCACTAAGGTAGAGTTAAAGCTGGGAGTCCTCTTATTTGGAGAAAGATTGAAAAAGATACACTTTTATACAGAAAGTAATTTAGCAATCATTTTCAGAATTTGTCTGTCTCTGTCTCTGTCTCTCCCTCTCTCTCTCCCTCTCTCTCTCTCCCCTCAGATTTGCTTCTGGGTCCAGACTGGTTTTGCTGGCTTTATCCCAAAGTGAGATTTCAGTTGTGCTGATAATCCCACAATGCATCCACTCTCCCCAACGTGGGAGAAGGAACAGGAAAGCCCCATTCACAGGGTAATTAACCAGTAAATTCCAGATGCAGCTGTGATGGGGCAATGTCAGCACAGTCATGTACAATAAATACATAATCAGCTGCAGCCACATGATCCCAAAGGCTAAAGACAAATATCCATGAAAAAGGAAACTTCTGAGAAAAGTAAAAATAAAATAAAAATAAATGCCAGCGTCAAAAGGACTGCTGTAAACTATCTCCAAATTGATCCCTCTTGAATCTATAGGAGGGAAAACTATATTTTCCTTTTATCTATATTAGGCTCAGAAGCCGGGGCCGTGTGAGAAGGTGGATTAAGCTGAGATCACATACAAACTTACTTCATATTACTTTTAGGTGANCCCCCCCCCAAGGAAGAGATAAGCCTGAATGTTTTAATAGTAGACTTGATGAGGAGTGAAGAATCAGGGAAACATTTGCTAGGATGAACGTGCAATAAAAACAAATCACTTTGCAAAGCTGGGGGACTCTGGAGGCCCCAGCTCAGGCTTCTCTGGCTTCTGCAGGTCCTTTTTCTAGATATGGCAGGGCATCTCTCAGCAGCTGGTGAGGAGAGGGTCAGAAACATTGATTTCTGCATGTTCCCATCAAACTCTAGTTTTCTTTCTTAAAAAGTAAAAAATAACAGAATTAAAAATACTTTTAATTATTAATTTAAAAAGAAGAAAAACAATATTTTCTCAGAAATATTTTTTGTGGAAAGAGTAAAAAATATATCTTCAAATTGTAGTGATGTACAAGTAACCAAAAATTCACAGATTTTTTTCCCCTTGGGTTTTTTTTTTTTTTGAGACAGGGTTTCTCTGTGTAGTCCTGGCTGTCCTAGAACTGTTTTGGTAGACTAGGCTGGCCTCAACCTCACAGAGATCTACCTGCCTTTGCCTCCTGAGTGTTGAAATTAAAGACGTGCGCCACCACCCAGCTAAATGTACAGAATTTTAAAGTAACAATGAAATATCACCTCTCACTTGGCTCATTTTTGTTATGACAAGATTCTTAGAGAATTGCATAGAATGGCGCCTGTGCATGTGTATGCATGTGTCCTTCACTCCCAGTGGTCTTCTATTGTACTGGAACTAGAGAGAGCAGCCAAGCCAAAGCTGCATAAAGAAACGCAGGAGCAGCCTTGCGTGAAAACCACTCTCAATTCAGTTCAGTATGGAGCTCTGGGTCACTGAGGCTGTGCATCCGACAGATGGCGGAGTTGTCCCCAGGTTGGTCTGACTCCCCTTTCCCCTCTGCTAAGTCCTTCCCTGACAGCCTTCCTTTGTTCCCTGGAGGGTTATTGATGTGGTGGATTCAAGACTTAGATTTCCAGGATAAACCCACGCTCTGTGTTTACTGGTTCCTTTGACTGGAGATGATTTTCAAATGTTTTCTTTTTCCTTTACGAATAATTTCTCTTCTAATATGAGGTTTTCCTTTTTTTCTCGCTTGAGATTTAAAACTACTTAAATCTGGAAAAATAAAATTGTTTGATCAAACTCAGTTCACTAATAATTTTAGAAGAATCAGCCAGTGAAGGGTTTACTCATCTTCTCTTGTCACCCCCAAAGGAAACTGCCTATGTGTGTAGCTGGCACGTCTCTGGGAACCACACAGCCGCTTTGCCTAGTGTGGTTACTACCGCCCTCTGTTGGGTAAACCTAGGCTTGCTCTAATCTGCTAGATTGTCTTGCCCTCTAGTGGTCAGTGCAAAAAAAATTAGAAACACTGAAGGATCAGGTCATTATTTCTTCAAGGAAAGCTATGATGTAATATCACCTAACTCTAACCTAAAGATGAGACTTACAATGATTGTATCTCAACAATCATTTATGGATAGGATGGCTACAGTTAAATTAATCCACTGTCATGCGAGAAATAACATATATAGTTCAGCTTGAGCGTATGTTTTACATGTATGTTTTATTGTCATTTGTAAACTAAACATGTGCTTTGCCAGGGAGCTGTGTGTCCTGGGACAGAATCACATTTTGTTGAAAATTAAAATTACTTTTTTTCTTTTTTTTTTTTTTGCTTTTTTGAGATAGGATTTCTCTGTGTAACAGTCCTAACTGGCCTAGAACTAGCTCTTTCTTTTGTTTTTTAATTGATTTTTATTGAGCTCTACATTTTTCTCTGCTCCCCTCC
>LOEQ01006179.1:231692-244646 GCA_001685075.1 Bramus lutescens | reverse complement strand
TTGTTTTTACAGCATGTTCTGGCTTTTTGGGACCCTAGTCTATATGGATGCAAAACTCCCTAGGCCTGGATGTAGGGGGGAGGGCCTTGGTCTTCCCACAGGGCAGGGTTCCCTGACCTCTCTCAAGCAGGGTGGGAGAGGGAGGAGGGGGTGGGGGAATGGGAGGGGAATGGGAGGAGGGAAGGAAGTGTAAATAATTGAATGGAAAATTAAAAAAAAGAAATTTTAAAACTTTAATGGTTGTGAACATTAGGATGGAGATATAATTAAAGTGTATATTTCTTGCCCTCTGAATACTCCCAATACAACTTCTAAAAGCTGTAAAAAGACTAACATCTCATTAGGTAGTGAATTATGATATGAGCCATAACATGTGACTCCATCTGACCCAACAAGAAGGCATTATAGTGTTTATATGCTCTACAAAGTATATTGGTACTGGGCGCAGAATAGCAATGCTTTGCAATATTCTATTTGCAAAGATCCATTTGGCATTTGATTCTTATTTATGACATTTGTACAGTGTCTATAACTGAGAAATCTGTGATTAAATATATGAAATGGCACATTTTGGTGGAGTACAGTTTTGATCTTCATTGGAAGCCCTGTCTGAGCCCTTTAGAGAGAGAGTTTTGAGACTTTCTTTCACTCCACAGAAGGCGCTGACGATTAAAGTAGAAAATTTCCGTCAATTGATGAGGACTGTCTCAGTTCTGAGCAGTGAGTGCACAATATCCAACTGGACTTTTGTCCCCTTTTATTCAGTTTTGTTTTTAAGAGACAGGGACTCTTTGATGATAATCCATTACCACTGTACTAGCCAGAGACAGGAACTCTTGTAACCCAGCCTGCTTTTGAACTCAGCACTTCCCTGAGGCAGGCCTTGACTTCTTGTTTCTCCTGTCATGTTCTCCTAAGTGCTGGGGTTAGAAGTCTGTGCCACCTCACTTGGTATTAAATGCTGATCTTTGAGTTAATCTGTTTTTCATTAGACGTGTTTATATTATTTTCAAAGCCTATGCTAAATATATTAATCAATGAACTCACTCATTACTACTGCAATTCCTTGCCTGGAAATTATATCTGATCAATATCTGTTTACAGTTGATTAGGCCTAAAGCAGACAGTGATCCATGACCAAACAAATCAATAGGCTGGTTAGTTCTTTGTCTTTTAGGGCTTGATGTTAGATGAGCTGGCATCTCTATTTTCTTGGGAATCTGACATGTTCACGTGAGACTTACAACCACGGAGACTGAATCTAGAGGGAGCTTGTGTAATGAGGTGGGAGGATTGTGCCTGGGCATTCTATTAAAGTAAGGAGAAAGTGGCAATCATTGCATGGAGACAGTAGTTCAATAAGAGAAGAAACTGGGGGCTGGGGAAGGGGAAAGGCATCAGCTCATTGATAGGGCTTCCCTGACTTCCATTTCGTCCTATTCCCTTAAGTCATAGGACCCTGCTCAGTGATGCTTTTCATCAAGGTGATGTGATGAATCTCTCTATCCCTTCCCTCTGACAGGGCATCTTAAATAAAATGCACTGTGGCTTTAAGATATTTATGCTAATATACAATTTTGATTAACTCTTCTTGGAGTTAACTCCATGGTAGAAAAAAATACAACTTGTTATTTAGAGACATTTAAAGTCTGGGATTGACACTATGGATAAATACCAATTTAGTTGGCTTATCCTCAGGAACCCCTCTTACTTCCGTTTGTAGTTTGTGTGTATTCCTTGCAGGTGTATGCAGCCATGTATGTGAGAGTCAGCCCACAGGTTTGGGTGGAAGTGGCGTGCTCTGATTAAAGCTCTCTTTTCTCCTACTTAGGGTCATAGTGTCAGGTGATCTCAGAAACCACAAGACGATGTCATTGTGTCCATCAGTCTCAGTCAGCGTGAAACAGGAATGCCACATGACCAAGGCATCACATCAATCTCTCAGCTAAGTCTGAAATAAGCATCTGTCATGTGAGCCACTAAAATCTATTTATTTCTAGCATTGGCCTAATTAATTAATAAATCTCTTTAATCTCCAAGTATAGAAAATGCTTTGTAAATTTGTCATTACCCAGCTTGCATTTTCTCTTGAAAATATACTCAAGAGACACATGTGGAGAAAATGTAAAAATATATTACAGAAATGAAGTATTGAATCTTTTATTCTAATTTATTTGCGATAACTATTTTATGGTAAGTTGAATACGTTTTACAAATACTATATATTGTTTAAAAAAAGTGATTTGAATTTTATGGAAAGACTGGTCTTGTTTTTCTTTTTCACATTTGTGTTTATGAGACTTGTCATTAAACAATGTCTAAGGGCTAGTTCTTTTCCAGACACAAGGCATTCTCCACATGTGTGTGGAAACTGACAAAGCCCAGAGCTAAGTGATATAAAGCCCATGTCTGTCTTACGTCTTTTTGAAGTTTCGCCTTATGCCACTTTTGTTGGTTTGTTTGTGACAGGTTCTCACTATGCAGTCCAGCGTGTCCTGGAACTCCCTGTGGAGTCAAGGCACACCTTGTGTCAGCTTCTTGCCCTGGTCTCAATAACGCTGGGATCACATGTGTGAGCCCCCGTATAAATATAGCCAAAACTAGTGTGGGAGAAATGCCGTCTTTGGCTTCCAAGCTGCCATCCCAACAGTCATTTTCTGCTCTTTGGATTGGAGTCTGTGCTCTGATACCGCAAAGCTGCTTTTATGAACGTACAGAGTAAGCAGATTATTGCTGCTAGGAGAGAGTAGAGAAATTTAGAAAGTAGCTCAAGTCCCCGCCGGGCTCCTTCCTTTAAAGGTCAGAAATTCCTTCCCCCTATAGGGTCAATTGTTGCTTTTTAATTCAGAGGCACAGCAGTCTCCTGCTCTCAGAGAATAGTTTGCACTGCATTTTCACCGTTGAGTATATCCAGCATTACAAAACCCGTCTTCCTAACACTTCAGACAGTAGCACGATTCCATTCTAACCAAAGTGAGTGAGCCATGCCATTGTGGCGGCTGTCTTTATAACCCCTACCCACAATTCACTCTCTGAAAGACTCAGAAAACACAGAGCCTTATTAGATTCTTCTTTGGATCATAAAAAAGAATGCTCAAGAAATTTATTTGTTGAGGATGTTCATCATTAACTTTTCTATATTCAGTAAAATGACCAGTTGCCCAATTTGGAGGGTGATTTCATATGTAAATAATGTTTATAAGAGAACACCTCCCCTGAATAGAACCAATTGGCCTTCAGACCTTAGAGATTACCATTTACGGAGCTGGAGTGATGGTGAGAAGAGCCCCAATGCCCTTTAGTTTCCAGTGCCCATCACAGAAGCTCACAGGATCCTATAATTTCAGCCCCAGAGGATCTGACTCCTTCTTCTGGCCTCTTTGGGCATTAAACTCATACACACACATCCCCACACAGATTAAACATAACCCTATGTCATGGCAAGACAAGCCCACTGGAGCAATCGAGGCCTGAATGTTGTGGGACTAGGCAACTTTCAATTTTCAAACTAGTCAATTTTCAATTGACTTCAATTCGACAAATCAGAACTCATACCTGATACCATTACCTGGGTCGAGAATCCCTGGGTAACTAGGTCATGGACCCTAGAGAAGAACCTAAGTGGACATAGTAGTAACTGCTCCCTAAGTTCTTTTATTTATACCCATAGATCATGTGTCTCTCAACCCGCATCAGAGAAGTTTCTGTATACATTACATGGCAATCAATATAGAGAGCAGCAACTAATCAGGGACTAACAGACAGCGGAGTTCTCAGGTCTAAATAGACCATGCATATCTTACCCCGTCCCTCAAGGCTCAGAGGTCACTGAGGAAGAGGAAAGAGAAAGACTGTAAGATCCAGAGAGAGTCGACACCTGCATTAAAACACTATTTGCTGGGCAGAACAGGGAAGTCATACACATGAACGCACAGAGGCTGGGACTGTATGCATAATACCTGCACAAGACCAAGTCGACCCAAATCCCAGTGTGGAAAGGGAAGGGAGTCATGACCTCCCACCTGTAACTGAAGAGCTGTTGGTAACTGCTAGCTGCTGGCAGTGAGAGAGGCAGTTTTCTTCAAGGATACAGCCCCAAAGAGGCTACAGATACTGTAGCAAGTGGCCCTACAATTATGTACATACAGGCAGCTCACAGGGGGTCCAGGAAAGGCAAGGGGTGGTGGGAACAGGGAAGGAGGTGGAGGGAGGCAATGGAGGAGTTATTTGATCTAAAAAGCATATGTGTATGTATGAAACTCTCAAAGAATAAAAAACAGATTCTAAAAAATTTAAAAAGAAGCCATCATTTCAGTATGTATCGAGTGATGAGCCCAGCTGCAGGGCAAGGCTGTCTCCAAAGCCTTCTTTCGGAGGCAAACCCTTCCATCCATAGACAGTATTCTCTGCCGATGAGACTGTGATCCTGAAGAGTTCAACACAGATTTTCTTTAAGTAGTTAAATTTCTCCTGTCTTAGAGAAAATGATTACAAAAGAGAAACTTGCAGCCACTTGCTTGAATAGAAAATAATGTTATTTACTGTTGCGTGGTTGGTGAGAAGATCTTTTTGACTCAGGTGGGATCTAATATATCACTACTCAGGAAACTTGCTGTGTCCACCCTGCTCTTAACAAAGTCTATTTCCTTTCCTTGTCCAGTGAGACAAAGCAGTGTGACATGGTGTACAGAACAAAGGGGCTAAAAGAAACGTCAGTTTTTATCCCTTTTCTGCTCCTTGTTAGCTATGCATGTGCACTTGACCTCCAAGGCCCAGGTTATCCTTCTGTTAGTGGGAAGGGTTGGAGCACTAACATGTATTGTGTGCTAATGATGTAGGTCTTGTTAAATGGCATGTGAACAAATCTTTTATGCGTTGCTAACACATTTTATTTAGTCATATGTACTGAAGAAGCTGATGTATTTCCAAAGACCACAGCGTGGAGTTTATTTACGAGAGGCAAAGAAACGTGCCGATTTGGTTGGACTACACTGTGCTTTTGCTGAGTCCATATGCGAACATAATGGCTGGTTTAAAGATTCACACCATATTTCAAAAAGTTGTGTGTAATCTAGATAATTTATTCATACTCTATTTTAAACCATAAGAGTAATGAAAAATAACTTGCCTCATCTAGGATTATGTTCTTAGTGGTTCGTTAGAGGCAGGCAGAATCCTAGGGTCACTCCACGTCCTTTGGTCCGTTTTATCTCTGTTTGGTTGTGCTGGAGTTTGGAGTTGGTCCCTTCAGAAAAGTGGTAAATTGGTCACAGTTTCTGTAACAGGCAAAGGGAAAATGTGGAGGGACGTTGCAGGGCTCTGCCTTAGTCTGGCTTCCTTTCAAGCAGAGGTAGTCATGTCAAACCTGGGAGGGAGCTATCGAGGTGCTTGGAATGAGACACGGCCTTCAAGTTTGGCGTTTAAACCCTTGAGCTCCAGTTGGTGGTGCCCTTTGGGAAGGTGTAAGTGACACAATCATAGTGGAGAAAGTATGACACTGGGAACCTAGTGCGGTCTTTGAGGCTAGAAACTTCCTGCTGCCCCCAGTTTGTTCTCTCTGCTTTGTGGCTGAAGCCGAGAGCCTAGCCCTCGAGATGTAGAGAGGCCGACAGCAAGCTCAAGGCTTAGCTTAGCTACCTAGCAAGGCTCAGTCACAAAACAAAACACCAGAAATCTGGTTGGGAGATAAGAGTGTGTAAGCAGGAAACTGCATTTGTTATAAACCTTCGCCAGCTCACACCCCCGAAAATAATGATGTAATTTGCATTATTAAATAGAAACAAGGAAGAAACTTCCCAAACCCATATGACTAACTAATTGTATCTATTTAGAGAAATTGTAACCCAGGAATGAAATATCTTTTGATTCCTTCCAGCTACGTGCCATACTTACAAAAAAAAATCATTTATACAAATGACTCTGCATGATGTAAATGACCAAGATCATTACCACCTAATTGCAATCATTATCATTATCTAATGGTATTTCTGAAAGAGACCACCTGCCTGTCTTAGCAGACACACCAAGTGATGGATCGGTAAATAGATCATTGTGTTAGGGTGCATTTGAATAGGTTAAGGATTTAATTTGGAATTAAACCCAGGAAAGCTTGATAACACTTTCCTAAACAGAAAACATATTTAGAAAGATATTTTTAAATGTTATTGGAATTTGTAGTTTGACTTTATATTTATTGAAACTTTTATTTAGCTGAGTCGACAATGAAAATACATTAGATAATGCATTGCCTGTGTGAATTTTACCTGGAGAAAGTGTGACCCAGACAGATTAATGAATGAAAAAGAACAATAGAGCATACTGGCAAATGCATCAGGAGTAGAATCTTACAGTAGGATGGTGCTTGCTATTAACACCCGGGCTCCCCTTAAAGGAGGTGAAGATATATTACACCACAAGACAAAAAGAATGGCTAGATGGACCATTACTGGAAAGTCCATAAACCAGTCTTCAAGGGGCCAACTGAGACATAGCTGCTGACTGGGGAAATATTAATTCTTCCTGAAAATATGAGGTTAAAATGTACAAATGAAAGCCCAGCTTAATCAAAGCAAATGGACTCATTATTGAACAGCATAAACAATGCTTTGCTTGCCTGGGCACGTGGTGTTCTCAGGAGGCTGCTTTCAGAGCAAAGCCCGTGTTGAACTGCTGGGTCCTGCCTAAGTGGAAGTGGACGGAGCACAATGGTTGTTCTACCGAATGTCGGGAGCAGTCAGAAACACTAACAGCCTCTGATTTTTCCAGCATGTTGAATGATACAGTGAATATAAATAATTCTTTCTGTGCATCAACATGACCTTTTTGCAGCAAAAGATGAACAAAGGAACCCATTGTGTGACAGAAACTCTCTCTTCTAGCTGATGCTCATTGAACTGTATGCTCAGGAATTTACAACTAGCCGTGAGGTGAAGGACATGGCTTTCCCTCACACATAATGGAACACTGAGGAGTGCCTTCAACAACTGATATCTATTTCCATGAGAGAAACCTCCAGCTATCAAGATAGAAAAAACATCCATGAGTCAATGAAAAGACCTGTCCTAAGGTTAATTTTGTTAGTAATTTTAAAAATATAAGACGGAGTTAATAGACACTATTAATATATCTATTCTCCATATAATAGAATGGCCTATTATGCAATCTTGGAGATAATCTAAAAGCATAGATAGAATTATGGAAAGACATTCCAAGCCTTTGAGCAAAAGTAATGGCTAGAAAGAATTGAACTAAAGCTCACCTGTATCAGAAGCATGGTGGTTAAGGACTCCACTCGGCAGTGACATGGCAGAGTGATTATCTAGCTTCTATGTCATTTAACACACACTTGCATGTTGGAGAATCTTTAGATGTGAAATACAGCAAATTATCACCCTTTGAGAGAGCAACATGACACATGACATCAAGTGAAAGATCTACGTGAATAGATTTATACTCAACGACAAGAACTTGGAATATAAAATAACAAGGAGAAGGAAGGCTTTGGACTTCAAGACCGTTCTTTAGGGTGCTCTAGGCATTGCTGCCTTCTCCACTCTTCCAGAGGTTCCTCTCATTTCAGTGTGTTAAACTGTACTGCATTAAATCATCTTTGATATTATGTGATTTCATATTTACTAAGAGCTTCAAACCTGCCATCTTTGTTCTGACCTGACCAGGCAGCAATCTTCCTCCTGGAGAGAAAACATAAATTATGAGTTCGGGAGGGAGAGGGGAAGAGAGAAAGTATAAACAGTAGACAGATAAGATTGATCATGATAAGGCACACAGAAAAGTTGGCACTTCCTGCAACACATTGGAATGTTCAAAAAAATGTGAGCGTTATTCATGATTAGATGAAATGAATTCATCCTTAGGACCTTCATTAGCTTGTGTTCTAAGAAGCCATTTAAAAAGCATTGAAATAATATTAAATTAAATTTCATGAATATTTATTAGACAAGCCTGGACATTTGAATACAGATGCTTGAGTTAAAGTGATTTCAGTAAATCACTTTTATTTTTGCATCATCAACTTAGAGCTCTCTGAGAAAGTTTGACTCCAGACACTGCACGTTGGGATGGGCTATGTGTTCATCAGTTTAAGTTTTAAGAGCGAGAGAAGAATAATGCTATACTGTGTGCATTATTTTTAATTTAATAATTAGTGTAAAAGATGCCAAACTGAAGCTATGACATTCACTTTGACTTCTTATGGTAATAAATATATGCATAGTATAGTCAGTGTGTATGAAGGTGGCAGAGAAAAAAGTTATTAAGAAACCAAGTAGTAAAAATACTAAAAATTATATATACACATGTGTGTGCACAAGTGTGTGTGTGCACACGTGTGTGTGTATGTGTGTAATGTTTTGGCAAGTAAAATGGGAAGGAAGCCTTATACAGCGGAGTATAATTACAGTCACTGTAATATATGATAAAAGGGAAATATGAAACATGGCAGACACAGAAGCACCATAGTCATTGTGGTGGCTTGGAGGAAAATGGCCCCCAAAGGGAGTAGCACTATAAACAGGTGTGGCCTTGTTGGAGTCATTGTGATCTTGTTAGAGGAAGTGTGTCAGTGTGGAGGTGGGCTTTGGGCTCTCATGTATGCTCAAGTCATGTGAGACACATCACCTGCTGTTGTCTGAGCAAGATGTAAGAACTCTCGGCTCCTTTTCTAGCACCATGTCTGCCTGCACACTGCCATGCTTCTCGCTATGACAACAATGGGCTGAACTTCTGAACTGTGAGGGAGCCACCCCAATTAAATGTTTTCCTTTCTAACAGTAGCCGTGGTCATGGTGTCTCTTCACAGCAATAGAAACTCTAACTGAGACACCATACTTTGTTCATTTTAGGAGAACTTTACTTTCAATTTTAAAAATACCTTTAAGACTTTGAGTCACGAAATAACTCTGAAAGTCTATTAATTTTGACATGTAGAGACACTGAGATGAAAAAGGTAAATGCTTTTGAGATACAAATTTCCTGAGAGAGTCTTCCTCCCACCTTTTTGATTATTCACTGGCACAGACTCAGGTGGAGACTCTCTTGGATGGCCGCTTTTAGAAATATGGCTGATCCCATCCCCCACTTCTCATAACTGGTATGGTCGATTGGCAGATCTCAACATTGGCTAGAATCTGTATTGGGCAAATCTACCAAGTGATGGGTTGATATGAGCCCAATTCAGCTACGTAACTCTTCCTATTTTTCATTGCTTCTGCTCTTTGTGAAAATGTTGGACTTTCTAGAAACCAAAGTAACCTTTACCTGTGTCTTTTCCTCCCGCTTCCTTGTAGGATAACCCCTCTGCTGGCATTTTTCTTCAAGTCTGTTGCTACTTGCTTCAGTGATGATACTCTGTCTGTCTGTCTATGTGAGTTTGTTATCAGCACAGAGATGAGAATGGAAAAGGAATGGGAATTCAGAGTTTACAAACTGTAAGTCACAAGCATGTTCAAACACACATGTGAATAATTTACAAAGGAAATGACCTCTTTGATACACGCAGTATCCCTTCATCTGAACACATGAGAAGCCTATTAAAAGATGAAAGAAGCCAATCACTTATGGGAATCTGATAAATACTGTTCTTCTTAACCTTTATCTAACCGACTAAAGCTTAATGCCCGCAATCAGGTTGTAGATATGTTTTTCAAATCTTAAAAAAGTAAACATTCCCCAGCTCTATGTCCTTCCCAAAGATGCATGAACAAAATAACGTAGTAGATAGTAGTTTCTGAAAATGATCGATATCAGAATATCTGACAGTAAAAGTTCATAGAGGATTGAAAGCTTTTTCTTCCTCAGTTCCTCTATTTGAGGATTTCAGAGCACTTGTATGCCATTAAAATGCTTCTGAACAGGGTCTGGGGAGATGACTCGACTGGTAAAGTGTTTGTGGGCAAGCATAAGGACCCACATTTCATTCCCAGAACACATGTAAGAGCAAGACACTGCAGCATGCCTTGCAACCCTAGTAGTTCTGGACAGGGAGGAAGGAGGACCCCTGAATCTTGTTGGTGAGCTCCAAGTCCAGCAAGACATTCTTTTCAAAAAACGAAGGTGAGAGGGACTGAACAAAATGACCAATGTTAATCCCTGACCTACACACATAGTACACACACACACACACACACACACACACACACACTACACATATACATCTCATAACAAATTGAAAATGTGAAATTTCAGACATTTCACACAATTTTCTTATATTAGTTAACTTTCATTAAAAAAAAGTTTGGGATATGTTCTGCTTTGGATGTATGTTGTCTCCCACAGGCCCACGTATTTGAATATTTGGTTCCTTGTGCATGCTAATGTTTGGAGGTGTTGTGGACCTTTGGGAGGTCAGGCCTAACTGGTAGAAGTGGATCTTTGTGACCTTGAAGCTTACAGCCTGGACTCTCTTCCTGTCCCAACTCGGCTTCCTGATCTACTTTGGTGTGATCAAATTTCTATCATGACAGCTGCAACCTACCCCTGCTACCACATGTCCCCAGCCATGATGGCTGTCACCCCCTTTAACTGTGAGCCAAGATGGATCTTTCCCTCTTTAAATTTCCTAAGACTCATATTCTTTTTTCTCTCTAGGTGCACACAGCTGGGATGGGACCATGAAAGTATTTAATATCTAATGTAATAAATATTTTTAGTCATTGAAACACAGAACGCTGGTTTACAATTCTGTAGCTAGAATCCAATCCACAAGTCAGTTACAAACCTAATGTATTTTCCAATCCCAATTCTAGTTCTTCATTATGATATGCACTTATTTCTCCCAAAAACTTATTTAAAGCAAGCCTCTATTTTAAGAACCATCTGAGGAAGCTCACCTCTGTGAAAATGTACTTTATTTGTGTAGCAGAAATTTAAGGAAAGGCAGGACACAGCTTGCTTGCATTCATCTATTATTTTATAGGAAGTAGCTACAAGATATAAACTAAAGGGGTCCTTGTTTGAGCTGCATTGAAATCAAAAGAACGAAAAAGGGATGAATGGATGAATAATGACAAGAAACAGAGGAGGAAAACATTTTTCTGTCAACTTCATGTAGTTAAAAGAGTAGACAGCTATAGTTCAAACAGTATCACTAAGGGAAATATGGCTGACTACCTGGGGATACACAGTAACAATGTTTGTATTAATACCCTGCCTTGTTCCCTATCCATTAAAACTGGAGACAAACCAGGTAGACAAACTGCGTCTCTACTGGGTTGCCAAAGTCCTGATCATTAAACCTTGCACAGATTGAGGTTATGGGGAGGTTAAGTAGTAAAATGGGAGAAAATTAACTTGTCAGTACAAGGCTGTGAGGCTAGCTAGGGAAGGTTGTTAAGTCCCAGTGTGTGGATGCAGCACATTGACTCAGAGGTGTACCAGGCAGGATGGAGGTCACACCCCCCTGAGACTGCATGACAATCATCTGATTTAGCCACCAACCCAGGGTCAGTGTAGCATTACTAAGTAATAACTCAAACAGGGTGTTGTCTGACAAGACGTGTATAGGAGGATAAATTCTAGTCAAGTGTATACCAGGAATGGTTTGCTTTCTGTGGAATGTGAAGACCAAAGATGCATTTAAGCAGTGAGCAGTCAGAGCCCACAAAATGCTTGGCTGCATGCCTAGCCAGCCAGAGGGAGAAAAACTTTTATGATTTAAAATGCACAAAACTCCTTCAGTTGAATTCATTTCTGTTAAGATGGTAGTTTATTTTCATGTTCCATATTTAATTGTCCTATCAGACACGCCAAAGAAATGTTCTTTGTGTATGTATATATATATATATATGTTTTTTTCACATTCTAACAGATTTGAAAAAATGCAAAGGTCTGACATTGCAGTCTAACAGATTAAGGCTGTGAGATATGGGTTATTACACATATTGCAGCTGGACATAAAATTTACACCAGCTATGAAAAGGAACTTAGCACTGTTCAATGAAATTTATATTAAGGTTGTTGTGGTTTGAACAGGTATGGTCCCCATAGACTCATGTGTTTGAATGCTTGGCCCATAGGGAGTGACATGATAAGGAGGTGTGGCCTTGTTGGAATAGGTGTGGCCTTGTTGGAGTAGGAGTGGTCTTGTTGGAGGAAGTGTGTCTCTGTGGGGGTAGGCATTGATGTCCTAGATGCTCAAGCAAGGGCCCGTGTGGTACACAGCCTCCTTCTGCTGCCCTTGGATCAAGATGTAGAACTCTCAGCTCCTTCTCTAGCACCATGCCTGACTGCATGCCACCATGCTTCCTACCACGATGATAATGGAATAAATCTCTGAAACTGTAATGAGATGTCCAAATATTTTCCTGTATGAGTTGCTGTAGTCATAGTGTCTCTTCCCAGCCATGGAAACTCTAACTAAAACAAAGGTAAACTTTCATTTCTAGAAATTTCTTGAAAATACACCGGAAGAACACACAGAAGAGCAAATCGTCTTGAGATCATTTTACCACAGAACTTCCGGGATCAGGAAAAACTGGAAGAGATGAAATGGCCTCAGCTGGGCTCTCACCGAATAGAGAAGAGGTCTGCTGACAGACCTTTAGAAGGAAAGATGAGATATTTGATGCTCTGCTTGGCAGAGGTGTTCAGTGTTGGGTGGGGAGAGCCCAGTGGAGGAGCTGTATATTGTATGGATTTATTTGCTCAATGGGGGGGGGGAATGAGATTGGAAATACATGTATTTTCTCCTCATGAAAACAGAAATCTAATATTGCACAGAAAGTTCCTTAGGGGGGAGTGTAGTGATAGGGGAGAGCAGGCCTGTTTTTCGTCCGGCCCAGCTCCTGCACGGCTAGCTTATATCACGAAATAACAACACACAAATTGTATTCATTTAAGCACTTCCTGTCCCATTATATCTAGCTCCTTCTTGGCTAACTCTCACATCTTAATTAACCCATTTTTAATAATCTTGTAGCACCACGAAATGGTGGCTTA